>WSYQ01000326.1:0-269631 GCA_011426435.1 Lysiphlebus fabarum | reverse complement strand
TTTTTTAACATCTTTTTGCCGTAGGAACACTTATATAATCGTTTGCAACCTATGTGAACCTGGAACTGTTGTTTGTCCGATTTAATCGCAGGTGGGCTTATTAGAAGCGTCTTAATCTGTAGTAATTTGTAGTGAAAAGGGTTTAATTTGTAGTTAAAAAATTAAAGGTGGAGGAAGGGTTGAAAGTTGACTTTTTCAAAAAATAGGCCCAGAAGGTTCAGATTAGGTCGAAAAGCTTCGTAAGAATTTGTAGTACATTGTAGTAAAACAATTAGAATTTGTAGTTGCATATTTTTTTCGCTAGGTCTATTTAATTATAAAGAAACGATATAAACAATCATAACTTTTTTGTTTAATGACTTAGGGCAATTCTATTGACGCCAAAAGATTGAGGAGGCTGAGAAGCAACGTGTAGTGTAAGAATTTGAATTTGTAGTTGCATAGTTTTTTTTCTGGTCCTTATCTAATTTAATCTTCATTACAAAACAATTGTCCTTTCAAGTCTTTTTTTTTTTATTTCGTTTAAAATACCTTTATTGTTGAAAAATTATTTAATCGGTTGTATGAGTTTTTCTAACCAGTAGAGACTTGATGTCTATTTAAATGTTTCATTAATAATTTAATCAATAGTTTTGGAGTTTTAACAATTGGCTTAGCAAAAAGATGTAATTGAAAAATAGACAAGAACTCGCAGAATAATTGTTCAAAAAATTAATTATGCAAATACATCTGTCTTTATAGCCAGTAGAGATTCAAAAAAAACATTTAAAAATATAAATTAACAATTTTTGTTAATCGGCTAACGAAGAGGATGTAATTGCGAAAAAAACAAGTACTCGTAAAAAAATTTCAATGCATCTAAATTCATCAAAAATTATTATATTAATCTCTATTGATTAGAAAAACTGATATAACTGATTGAATAATTTTTAATCAATAAAGGTATTTTATAAGGAATTAAAAAAAAAAAAGACTCGAAAAGACTACGAATTTTTCCACTACGAATAGCTTCTCGACCTCCTGAATCTTTTGGCGTTAATAGAATTTTCCTATGTCAATAAACAAAAAAGTTATGATTGTTTATATCGTTTTTCTTATCAACAAATGGACCTAGCGAAGAAACTACGCAACTACAAATTCTAATTCTTTTACTAAAAATTACTACAAATTCTTACTAAGCTTTTCGACTTGATCTAAATCCTTTAGTCCTATTTTTTAAAAAGTCAACTGTCAACCCTTCCTCCACCCTTAATTTTTGAACTACAAATTAAACCCTTTTCACTACAAATTACTACAATTGAAGACGCTTCTATTAATCCTACCCACGATAAAATCGGACGAACGGCGGTTCTAGTTTATCATAAGTTTTCAACACCTATTTTATTAAGTGTTTGTCCTTGGCTTCTATTTAATAATAATTTTATTTTATTCAACCGTTTTGATTTAATAATTATTACATATGAAGCTTCAACATTAGAGCTAAATTATGTTATTTTTTAGATTATGTACTATTATTATTATGCTACGATTTTAAATATTAAATCAAAACACAACTTTGTTACTTGTTTTTTTTTTTAAATAAGAAAACAAATATATAATTTTTATTTATTTTACAAAAAAAAAAATATATATATATATATATGAAAAAATAAATGCCCACGTTCAATGTATATTACTCCACGCATCTTGACTGGAACACGAATCTTTAAACCTTCATTCTCTTGGAGATAATTAATCATTTTTACTATTATGAATCAACAATTTCACCATATATATGTGATCTGTCACCTCCTTGTACCAATAACATTGATTTTATGTAACTTTTGACTTCTATAAAGATACATACATATATTTATAAGTATTAAATATTTCTATTTATTTTTTCAAAAAAAAAAAAAAAATAAAAAAAATTAAATATAACATACCAATAGATTTTATCGTTGTTTTGGATAATCTTTCAAATTCCATAAGTTGATATTCAATGTTTGAAGCTTCTTGTTGAACAAAAGTACCATGTTTGATAATTTTGCTTGAATCTTGAAAATTATATTTCAAAACATGAATATTGTCTTTGTGATTTCTTAATTTTGGGTTTTATGTTGTCAAATCACCTCCTATAATTTCTAAAATCTAAAATAATAAAAATTCTTGATATATAATTATAATAAATTTTTGATATAAAATTATACAAAAAAAATTACCTCATTCATTTTTATGAATTCAGCATATTCTTGTGATTTTTAACCCCAAAAAATAACGCGCATTCTCACTCGTGTGTTTTTATTTAATCTAATTGAAAATGACCAACTTGGTTGTCCTTTAACTGTGACTGGCTTTATATTCATAATAGCATCAACAAAATCTGTTATATCACTGAAAGAAATAAACGAATTAGTTTTTATAATAGGAAAATAAAATAATATATTAATTTTGATAAAATAATAAATCAATTTTAATAAAATAATATATTAATTTTAATATTAATATATACTAACACATATTTATCACCGGTTCGAAACTCCGAAATTTCTTCATCTGATGTGAATTCGTATGACATTTTTCCGTATAGCAACCATGCTGCAACCAAACAAATCTAAAAAAATATTTTGTATAAACAATTTTTTATTTGTATTTGTAAATGATAAATTATAATTTATACTAACGTTTATTATTTATGATAGGATAATTGCATTTTTATTATATTAATTGTTATTGATTTATATCCTATTATAACCTTCACTTTCGATTTATGATAATCACACACTTTTATTTTATTTTTGATTTTATATAAATCTTTACTTTTAACAGCAGCGACACAACTAAATCGAGTTATCTTCGTTAATTTTTATACACCTAGCAACCACGTAACAACTAAACAAATCTGAAAATTTTATTATATATTTTTTTTTTTACAAATTTATTTGTAAGTCATGTATAAGAAATAATTTATGCTTACTTATTGTTTATGACAATAATCACACACTTTTATTTTATTTTTATATATATTGATAAAAACAAAACAAAAATTTCAAATTTTTATATACAAAAAAGACTCATTTTTTCCCTTTATTGCAGAATTGTAGATCATCAGAATTCGTACTTTTTTATTCAAAGTTTTCGAAAACAAAAGCAGCGAAATAAAAGTGAAAAAATTTATTTGAATAAAGTTAACTATTGTTCATTGAATGCAACCTTTTTAATTTGCTTGATTCTGGATTAAAAAAATGAGGCGGTTTTTTGACAATTACTAATTCGAATTTACAAACAATTGTATTGTATATGAATACTTACATCTTTCTTTCTTTACACCGTATAGACTTTTTTTTACAGTATATGACTTCTACAGGTAAAAGACAAAAACTGTATAAATGCTTAGATATATAAAACGGTCAAAATATGCAATTGTTTCCTTTTTAAAATAACATGGATATGATGCAAAGAGACGAGACAGGGCATTTTTTTTTCTTTATAATATAAGAGTGTCAACTTGCTCTTTTAAACAAAAAAAAAATTTTTCAAATCAATCAATTATTGAAGCTATTATCCAATTGTTAATTTAATTTTACAATAAATAATTGCTTTTGTTATTATTTTTTGGCCACGGATGCACGGAAAGCAAATTCAAAACAAATATCGTTTCAAGTTTTTTTTTTCTTTAATTTTTTTTTTTTTTTTGACGTCATCAGATTAACCCCTGAGTTAAGATGATAATCATCTACAACTTTAAAAATTAATAACTAATTTACGGTTGGTTTAGAAAAATTCATTTGAACTACCCCCCCTAAAAAATTTTTATCTATAATTTTCATATAAATTTTTTTCTCTATCTCTAACAGGAACCGCGAAATCAACGTTTTTTTTTTATTTATTTCACCTCTTTCCGGCGGGGTTAGAATTTTTTAAATAATTTTTTTGAAATCGCGAGGGTCGAATTAGTTTATAATAATTTTTTTTTTTAAAATGCAACCAAATTTAAAAAATGCTCATTTAAAACGGATTTTTCCTCTATCAACTGTCTCTATGGACATGCGCAGCTGCGAATTTATGCATGTGTGTAAATATGTACATGCATAAGAATAAATATGTCGTGGAATAAAAAAAGAGAGTAGAGTGACACGATGAACGTGAAAGAGAGAAAAATGCAGAAACTCGACAATTTTACTAAAATATTTATTTTTTAGTCAAATCTTGTACCTGGCTTATTCGGAATATTATATCTTTTTAACCATACATCGGAAAAATTCAAGATTAGGCTTATTGGATAGGGAAATATCGACATTAATAAGGAAAGTAATTTTAGTTTTCATTTATAATAAATATTAAGAGAGTTATTGAGCAAATAAAAATTCGTGACGTCATACCCATGCAACCTATTTATATTATATACCCGGTAAGTCTCGCGCTGGGAAAAAATGAGTCGAGACTCTACCGAGTCTCTTGATATTATTAATATTATTTTATTGAATATATAATTTTCACTTTCAACGGCTACGGCACAACTAGAATCAAGTCATTTCTCAACTGCCAAAAAAAAAAAAAATGAAACGTATAAACAACACCATAGTAACGTGTGAATGTGAGAAAGAAATATTAATTATAAACAAATGACGAAAAATTTAACCCAATCAGATTATGAATAAAATGCGGTCAAGTGAACTTTTTATAATAGGATTAAATTACATCACATTTCGAATACTTGACAAGTTTTTAGCACAAAATATTTTATTTTTGGTTTTTTGTTAGATGAATTATACAGTATAGTCTTACTTTGAAATTCAACATATCAATAACCAACAATAACAGACATCAGCTATCAAATTAGTAATTAAATAACATCCATTTGATAGGGACTATTGATTTTTTTATTTTAGGAAGATAATCAATTTGAAAGAAATATCAAATTGTTGTTTATGAGATATATATTGTCATGCATTCTTATATTAATTTCTCACACTTTGTATTTTCTTATATTAATCAGCATTTTTTTATTTAATATTTAAAGAATTGACCGTCGCACGGACACTGAATGTAGTGCTCAGAGCACGGATGAATTTTAGACTCAACTGGACACCTTGCAATTTTCTAGTGGAAGTAGTCAGTCGTAAAGTTGTCGCTATATGTAACACTTTATCTTATAATAAATATAATTATTCATAAACTACTTAAGTGTTTTATCTGAATTAGGACATAAGGCATAACATATTTTTGGTGGCAGCGAAAAAAAAAAAACGCGTTTTTAAAACAGTAGCGTGAAAATAGAAAAGTGAACTATTATAGATAAGAAAAGTGATTTACTACAAACAAGAAAAGTGAATTGACATAAGAAAAAAAGAAAGAAGAAATTTAAACCAAGATGTAATTTGGCATTATACTGTAAGAAATAAATTTTTACTTATGAATAACACTGAATATCGAGAAGAAAGAAAAATAATCGACACCGACGACTCCGATCCAACTGAATCGTTAAATAATAACACACACACTTAGAAAATTTTACAGTATCAATTAATTCTAATCCACAAAATAAAATGGCAAACAACGAAAATTTAAACGAAACTCTACTTGCAATATAAGATCAATTAGAGCGACTTCAATTAGAAGTAGAAACCATAAGAAATAATAATAATGATAACCAGTAGTGTATATGTGAGGATCCTGGACCACGACCCCCCGCTGTGCCGCGGTTTAATCCGCGGTTTAATTCGCGGTATGATAACCGCGGGGGGGGTCTTTAAGTTGTTGTCTTATCCAAGGTTTAATCCGTGGGCCCGCAGGGGGTCGCAGGGTGTGATTCGCGGGGAGGGGAGGGGGTTAATTCGTGGTCCTACTCGAGGTGTGATCCTCGGGTGGGAGAGGTAGATGTCATGAATATTATTATTTTTATTATTATTATTCCACCATCTCTAATTTTAGATTCCCGCCATTTTAAATTTCGAATACCTATGCTGCCATCTTTATATTTTTAATGTTACTACTACTATATTTTTCTAACTTAGAAAAAAAAATTTTTTACCTTGACTGAGATTCGAACCCGGGTCTCCACCGTGGAAGTTCAATGTGCTACCTACTCAACCATTGAAGCTTAGTGTTACTTTGTCACTATATTTGATCATTATATCTACAATTAATGATTTCCTTAGTGTGACAAAAGAGAAAAAAATTTGTTTCAATGGTGTTTTGAACTATGGATTATGATATTAACATTCAAGAACGTTTTTAAGTTACACCATTGAAACAAATTCCGAAAGTATTATGCTACAATGAAAAGATATTATATTTAAAATAAACCTTCGATAGCTCAGTTGGTAGAGCAATGGACTGTAATTGGTTCGATTTATTAAAAGAGTTATCCATTGGTCGCTGGTTCGAACCCGGCTCGAAGGATATTTTTTTTTTTAATTCAATTTATTATTTCTTAAAAAACGTCATTACCGATGGATGTTAATTTGATATTAAAGTTCAATTTTTTTAAACCATTGCGCTAGTAGTTCTTTGAAAAGTGGGGATGATTCAATTTAAGTGAGTGCATCATCAAAATTTTTTAGTTAAATTCACAAAAGTTCAGTGAGAAAACACACTATAAAAAAGTTTAAAAAAAAAAAATGTCAGCATTTATTGATTTTCAAGGGTTTCAAGAAAAGCAAGGTTTATTCGTATTGAAAGAATTAGCCATTGAACCATTAAGTTCAAAAATGAAACCAAATCAATAATATTTAAACCACCATGTGATAGAGCATCATTGAGTCAAAAATATCAAGAAACAGTATCTAATTGTGAAATATATTATCATGAAATATCATGGGAAAATGGTACTGAAGAATACACTAATCTTTCAAATATTATTAGTGAAGAAATTATTGGAAAATTTAATTATTTATTTGTCAAAGGAGAAGATAAAAAAAAGTGGTTGACTCTTATAATTTCTCACAATTTACCAACAATTCAACTTGGAGGATTTAGGATGTCCTGATATAAAAATACTTGAATCTAATCATCCAGCTATAAAACATAAATCAATGCATTTAAATAATACATATTATAAATGTTCAGTTGAAAATGCACAAAGATATAAATCATGGTATAGCAAGACTTTTTCAATGAGAGCCAGTTTATATAAGTCCATAGCACATTTTTGTGCTGTAACAAATATAAGCGATTTAGCTGAAGCAGAAATTACAACACTTCCATTACCAATAATTATAAATTTCGCATCGCATTAAATTGATGAAATCTGGGAGAAATTATCGGAAGAACAGCAGATGAACCCATCAATTTTTCGATTAAGAGAATGCAAACAACACCCTTTGCAAAATAACTCAAATAAAGATACCGATGATTGTGGTATTTTTCTTCATGTTGCTATAAAAGATTGTTTAAAATGTAAAGGAATAAATAATGAACAATTTTGTTAATTTAAGATAAATAAATAAATACATTTAAAATAATAAAAATTCTTCTTTTCAATTTTTTTAATGTAATATAGTAAATAAGTTAGACCTATGTAAATTTCCATAAAATCTATATTTTAAGAGAAAATAAAACATGATGAAACATGTTAAAACTAGTTTAAACTTTAGAATGTATTCTGAGAAAAAACTTTCTCTTAATCAGGAGATTTTTCAATTATTTCTTTTATGAATAAAAATACAATAGGAATCAAACTAAACGAGCTCCTCATCAGTGAAACTAAAAAGCAACCAACAAATCAAGTAAGTTTTATACAATTCTTCAAAAAATTATTGATTCTATATTTGAAATATTTGAACATTATTGAACATTATTGCATTGTTTTTTTTGTTTAGGAAAAATGGGTTTTCCTAAAGCAAAATTACTTTCCAAAGGCAAACAACGTAGATCTTTGAATGATTTGCAAAATAATACAGTTTACCACATAACAAAAGTTAGAAAATTTATTGGATCAAAGTTTGGTGCAGAACTAACAGCTGAAATTGATAGACAATATTATGTATATTTACCAAAAAAATATGCTGAACATTTCAACAGCGATGAACAAGAATTCAAGGAGTTGGATGAAACAGCTGAAAAAAGAGTTTTAACTATTGTTTGTACTGGTAAAAATAATAGAAAAGAAATAACATTAGATGACTCTATAATAAATTATGATGATATTAATATTATGGAAGAAGAACTGAAACATTAAAACTAATTTATATTAATAAAAAAAATATTTATCTGTATATATATAAAGGAATAAAAAAATCAAAACTGAATTTAAAATGTTTATGTATTATTATTATTATTATTTATTCTTTCAAAAAACCTTATTATTTAATTTACATTTTATTTAAGTCAATTTATGTACTAAACCACTTATAGGTCTATATTCAATTATTTTATCATGTAAAATTAAGCAATATGCTGTTGTCTATTCAGGAAAGTTGTCTTTTGATTCAAATTCTAAACGTACATCAACAGCACCAGTCTTTAAAAACTCATTTTGTTTACTACAATCAATCACAATTAATGGTGCTTTTGAAATAAAAGTTCCTTTTGCCATTAAATCTATCTTTGAGCCATAGTAAGACTGAAAAATTAGCATATATATTATATAATATAGAAAATTGATTTTTTTCAATATAAAGATTCAAATTTCCATAAGGGAAAATCTGTGAATTTAGATATAGCTTAACATTTGTTATTTTACAATGATCAAAATATGATATATCTTTATCTCAATTATTTTTTCTACTTGTTTGAAAACCAAGAATAACATACCGTGGCTTTTCTAGTTGAGTCGCAGTTTTTACAGTCCATATATGATGCGTTGTAGTTGGCAGCAATGGGTATTCGTATAAATCCCAACTTCGAAATCACATAGAGATGGTTGGATCTTTTTGTATATATTTCATAATCTCAATTTTATTCTTATTTGATAATTTTAAATATGGTACTAGCCATTCAATTTTTGAAATTTTTATATCAAATGATGAAGTACTATTATTACTTCCAACACACATTATTGCATTCAAATCAGAACGTGATCGTACCATAATTAATTCATGTTTAATATTTACAATTATTTTTTGATAATCTTCAGCAAAACCGAAAATTCTTTTTAAAGGTATACATACATCAAAAAATCCATCATCATTTATTAACTTTATATTATTATTAAGATTATCATTACCAGGTCCTAACTGTCCTTCGTTTTCATAATTCATTCTGGGATCCAGAGATAAAAAATTTTTCATTGAAGATGTTATACCAACATTTTTTGATTTATCAACTAAAACCCCATTCAATTCATAACTTATTTCATCAAATAGAAAACATATTGCATTATTCACCAATCTTATAACAGGATCTACTTGTTGACCTTGATCTTTATCATTTACTTTTTTCGATAATTTTCCACTTATATGTAAATAACTTTTTGATGGTAAATTGAACAAGTCTTGATTTTGTATTGACGAGAACCACTGGGCGCGCTTCGCGCGCCTGTCTTTTATATTAATTAATAAATTGAATTAAATTGAAATAATTAATTAAAATGAATAAATTATCTGCCAAATAATGTATACAATAATAGGAACTATAGTTTTTATCACAAAAAAAAAATAATAACAATATCACTTTATATTTTTTCTATTATTAATTTTTATTCAATCTTTTTTCCTTTTCATTGGTCTTCATTATAATAATTAAACAATATCAACAACAGAGCCACACGAATAACAAACAATTTTTAGAAACTTAAATTTCTTGCAACCTCATTCAACACAAAAGACATTTCTTCATGACATTTTTGTAAATGTTTAATTTGAATAATCTTTATATTACTGTTTAATTCTTCAAGACTATTTATCTTCGATGGATTAATCATTAATTTACAAAATGAGCACATAATAATTGACTCTTGTTTTTCAAAAAAACCTTTTTCACAATTTACACATGGAATTTCTAGTATCAAATGATCTATTATCCTCTGTTTCAATTCGATTATTTCTGTAACACAAAGAAAATTATGTTATCAATTCAATAATGAAGCTTCATTTCATTATACAACAATATAAAATAACCGTGCTTAGAGGCTTTAAAATCTTGTTCAATCTCGATTATTTCAAAAGATCCATATGTATTTGATTCAGTATTAAATTTTTCATTCAATAATTTTAGTAGTCCGGAATTTGTTATTAACTGATTTGAATTTTTTTCAACTACATTATTATCTAAATTTAATATAAAAAATTCATGTCTACGTGAATCCTTGAAAACTTTCTAAAAATAAAAGAATTATTATCAATCAAATATAAATATACATACTAATCATAATAAAGAAAAATTACCTTTTTCAATTCAATTGAGATGCTTTCCATTGTAAAAATAATCTTATTTTTTTTTATTAAATAAGAATGATAATTACTTTGATATATACACGTCAATCGATCTAAAATTGAAAAAACAATATATTTTCTATTTTTATTATTCCATCAGATGATTATATTTCTTTTCTTTTAATTGAACGTAATCAGAATTATTCTGTTTTGTAAGCATTTTTATGGTACTAAATATATAATTAATTTTTGTATATTTCTTTATATACATAAATTTTTACAACATTATTTTCACGCTTCTCCCCTAAAAATATTTTCAACGATTTCCAAGCTTTCACACGTGAAAATGCTACGTACAGTTGACCATGATTGAAAACATCTTTCCTAAGATCAACACCTACCATTTCAAATGTTTGTCCTTGACATTTATTTATCGTCATTCCGAATGCTATCTTGATTAAAAATTGTCTTCGTTTAAACATGAAAGGGTAATCATCTTCACAATAGAGAGTTATGCGATGTATGAATACGATATCATTTTCTTTATCACCAGTTAAAATTTTACATTTTAGAAGATTATTAGACATACTTAATATTTGTAATCTCGTTCCGTTACATAAACCTTCACTTTGACTAATATTACGTAAAAGCATGACAGTACAGTGCAACCTTAATTTCAATTCGTATGATGGAAAATTTGGTGGATTTAACGTATTTAAGTATTCTGGTAAAATATAATTATTAAGTTCTCCATTATCACAATTTTCAGTACTATCTATTCCAGTAAAAATTTTTTCGGTATCTTCGTCCAACAGATGCACCACTCTATCATTTATGTTATCTACATCAATATGTCTGGCTGATAATACAGCAACTTTTGATAAACTTTTATACTTGCGTTCATCTATTAGTTTTTTGAAAATAACCTCTACTATATCATCATTACTATTTTCTAAATATTCTTGAGGAATTACTAAATTATCATTATTATCATTTAGTGTGCCGTTTCCAACGTCTAGTATATATTTGGCGAACTCTGATTCTTCCGGTAATGTTCTCATATTTTCTGTTAGTGAAAAAATTTTAAAATTTTCAGTACTGGCAATAATTGCCGAAAATCACCACCCATGAGCATAATTTTCCCACCAAAGGTAGTTTATTATTCATTATATCACGGCAGGTTCGATCAGCTAGTTCCAAACAGTATCTTGGTGCCATTGGTGCTTCATCACAAATTATGACATCAATGTTTCTGAGTTCTTCTGCTGCTTTTGATTGTTGTTTAATATTTGATGTTGAATCAACATACATTGGAACGGGCATTGCAAATAGATTGTGCATTGTTCTTCCTTCTGGAAGTAATATTGCCGCAATTCCTGTAAAAGCCATTGTAGCAACTTTTTTTCCATTGCTTCGTAATAAGTGATATATTGTGCTGTAGACATATGTTTTTCCTGATCCACCCGGTCCATCAATGTAAAAGCATGAATTCAAATTATCTTTTCTACATGATAACGCTTTATCCATTATTTCATCTACTATTATTTTTTGTTTTATATTCAAGGTTTTGTATTGATTCAAACCTATTTCTGAGTGGTTTTGTGAAACAATTTCTTCGTTATTCAAATTACTCAGAGATTCAAATTCTTCTAATGATTGCATTGTTAGAAATTTACTGATATTTGATTTTTCTTTTTCAAGAAGCTTAACTATTTCATGATATAATTTTGTATGCGATTGAGATAAACTATATTTTTTCTTAAAGTCATCTGACATTGAATCTTTATGCCTTTCCCAAAGTATTTCTGGTTTCACTGGACTACAATGTATTAAAATTCGTACAAATAAGTGTCTTAATTGTTTAAGCATCATCCACACTTCTCCTTCTGTCATTGCTCGATCCCATTCTTCATCATCTTCAACCAAACCTAATGTTAGGCACGCACTTCGATAAGTATTGTGTATAACTCCATTGATAGTTCTAATATTTTCAAAACTCGTCGCTTCTTTCACTTTTAGTAGCAGCAACCTTAGATGAAATAATTCTAGTTGACTTGGGCTAATAGAATACATTCTTCCTATTACATTAAACTGTTGTTTACGCGGTTGCCATGTTCCATTTTGAGCTGAAGATTTCTTGAAAACATAATGTTCCGGAATTTCAGCATACGTATACATTCTTGCCATCGGATCACGCTGATTTATCGCAAAATAATCCATAAGCATTGTTTGCTGGTTCATTATCATATGGATGGTCTCTTCTACTTCATCATTCAGGGTTATTGTTTGCTGATTTGATAAATGTACCGGCAAGCGTGTAATAGAATGACTTTTTTCTTGTAAAGGTCTCCCATAAATTCTATCACATGCTTCTACTGGACTAACGTACCGAGTCTCTATATGATTCACAATTTCATCATGATTAATATTGTTGATGGATGAAGTGTTATCTTCAGCAGTAGAATTAGTTACAACTATAGAAGCTGCATCATGTCCTTTATATATATATATATTTATATAAGTACTTGATTGCTTTAATACTTGACACTATTTCTACATTGATGTGACATTTAAAAATTAATAATAACATCCGGTTATAAGGAACAAAATATTGGTTATCAGTAATATTTCCATTTTCACGTTCGAAAGCACCAGTATTTCTACGACGATAAGTCGGGTATCCATTTTCATCTATTAATGTATCATTCTGGAATTTTTTTGGAAAATTTTTAGAACAGTTACTTTTTTCATTTTTACACCAATCACCACATGGCCCATGTATCATATTCTTCATTACTATATTATGAATTTTAGGACTCTCTATGGGATCAGGAATTTCTGCTGAAATATATTTATCCACAACATTTGAAGTTGTAATTTTACAGTTTTGTTTTAGGGTAAATTAAGCATGAACATGTGATAATCCTCTTTTCTGATATTCTACAACATAAACATATGCTTGTATTTCCCCAAAAAGTTTTTCTTTCACTATTTTATTTATTAATTCATTCTTATTTATTTAAAAAACACGTGATACTATGTCTGGTCTATCAGAAGCTGTTTGACCCAATAACACATTTTCTTTAATTTCTCGCCAATTTGGATTACATGTCATAGTTATGAATAAATCAGGTTTTCCGAATTTCCTTTCGATGGCCATTGCATCTTGATAATGCTGAAGCATGTTACGTGGAGATCCTGTGAAAGTCGATGGTAAAATTACCATTTTTCCTACATTTACTTTAGATTCATTTGCAACAGTTTTTAAATGATCAATTAATCCTTGATAAGTATCAGCTCGAATTTTTTTTTGATTTAACCTGCAAAAATTCATTCTATCTTTTTCAATTTTTACATAATTATCAACCACCCATTGCTGAAACAGTCTTCCACCCATTAAAAATATGTTACCGTTTCGAGATGCCATTCTGTATTTTATGTAAGCAGCACGTGAAACTCTTTTTGATCTCGTAACACACGGAATATCTCTATGCCATCCTCTCGTACCAAAAGGATAAAACAGTAGATAAATCCATGGTTCTACATTTGGGTCCATATTACTAACATACTCAACTTTTTTCGTATCTTTATTATGTATCGTCACATATGACTCTGGAATATCTCCATTAGCAGTTGTAGTAAAAATCGCTGCAACTTCATTTATTTTTTGCACATTATATCGTCTTGCATCCATACCAGGTCTATTAGAAAATATTAATTGCATTTCTTATTGACCTTCATTAATTGTTTGCTGCAATTCTTCATGCATCATTCGATATGACTTCGCAAACAAATTAACCTCACAAAGAGTATTACCTATAGCATTAATAATTTCCGTATTCAAATTATCTTTGTTTAATTGTGACCGAACGTTAGTTGCTTCATTCTGATCAACAATTAAAAGTTGACCAAATGAAGGAATATCATCTCCACTTGGATACAAAGATGTATTAATTTGATAATATATTTGGCCATGGATTTTGAAGCAATAAGGACCTGGTCGACTATGGAAATTTACTAAGTTCGCATTAAAAGATGCAAAAGCAAAGGCATTATTATAAGATCTTATTCGTTCATGGAAATTTTTTGAAAAATTGTGAGAACGGTTAAATAAATCTTTTATTAAACGTGGTGGATCAGGCAATGGTTCAAGATTCACTTCACCATGACTACAACAATCATTGAATGTTTTTTTATTATTTACTTCTTCTACTTTGAAATGTTTTGCACTGCAATGTTGACACAAAATATTTATTTTTCCAATATAATGCTCTTGAATATCTTCAACTTGAATATTGAATCTTTCAGATTCGGATTGCGATGCCAGTTTTTGTCTACGCTCTTGAGCTTGAGCTACAGTATTTCTCACACGTTTTAATCTTTGAAATTCTCTTTCATCTTCCACAGAACGTTTAACCCTAGTTGCAGGCATTTTTTAGGTTGATCTTAATAATTCTTGAATTTGTGCAAATTTGAACAAATTTAACCCTCTACTTCAAGTAAAAGAAAATACATTTTTGTCTTACACCCCCTGTGAGCCTGAGAATGTCATGTGAAATTTATATACACTAAAATTTAAGATTTTCACTTGTCAATATACAGGTGAATATTTGAACTTGAATTTGATTTTGAACAACATTCTCTGGCTCAGAGGGAGAAGGGGTATAACAAATCAAATAAATTAAACTTTCTATTTCAAGTAAAAAAAATACATTTTTGTCTTACACTCCCTGTGAGCCAGAGAATGTCATGTGAAATTTATATACACTAAAAATAAACCTAAGATTTTCACTTATAAATATACAGGTAAATATTTAAACTTTAATTTTATTTTGAACAACATTCTTTGGCTCAGAGAAAGGGGGGGGGGTTAGAGAGAGCATGACAAATCAAACAAATTTAAAGCTATATTTTAAGTAAAAGAATATACGTTTCAGTTTCATCCCCTGTGAGCCAGAGAATGTTATGTGAAATTTATATGCACCTTAATTTGAAATTTTCACTTTCAAATTTACGGGTAAATATTTAAGCTTTAATTTTATTTTGAACGTATATTTTTAACCTTGAGTCATATTAATTTTTCCCAACAATTTTCTGGCTCAGAGAAGATGAGAGACAAATTAAAAAAATTTGACTATATCCAAGGTTAAAACTTGGTATGAATAAATTTTTCACGATTATTTTTGTAAAAATAAGTAACACTACTTAGTTTATTTTAATGAGGTTACACTTTCAATTATAAATCCAGATTTTGAATATACAATTTATAATCTATTTTTTTTTTCGACTTTTCAATCTTGACTATATACTTTTACTATTTACTTTTTATTATCGAGTAATATATTATTATATTGGGTCACAAATTAATGACACAATCTGTCTTATGACACAAACAAAATAATGTTAATATTTTTATTATTCATAATAAATTGAAAACAAAAAAAGTTTAATATGAAGTACTCAAAAAATCAACACGACATATATTTTTAAAATATCTGGCTCAGAGAAGATGAGAGACAAATTAAAAAAATTTGACTATATCCAAGGTTAAAACTTGGTATGAATAAATTTTTCACGATTATTTTTGTAAAAATAAGTAACACTACTTAGTTTATTTTAATGAGGTTACACTTTTTAATTATAAATCCAGATTTTGAATATACAATTTATAATCTATTTTTTTTTTTGACTTTTCAATCTTGACTATATACTTTTACTATTTACTTAATAGATAAAGATAGAGATATTGATAAAGGAAGATATAGAAAAAACTTTTCTTCATAACTATAAAAAACAAAACATTTCGTTGATTTTTATTAGTTATCTGTGAATTTTTATATAATCAGTTAACTGATTACTCAGTGAGCAAGAGCTCATCGATGAAACTCAGTTTTTGAGTGGAATTGAAAAAGTACAAGATGTTATACGTAAAAAATATCAAATGATAACATTAGGTTAAGAAAATATTGCTGATGTATTAAACCTGTTGTCGAACCATTAAAAAAATTGACTGCACAATTACCATCAAACATCTCAGAACCAATAGTAAATAATGACTTATTTATGAATGAAAAAACTGATTCTGTTATCTCTGATAACTATGATGATGATGTATCACTTGAGCAAGATATATACCATGATACTGCTAATGAAGAAACATTTATCCAAGATGAATCAATGAATGATTTATCAAACGAATACCTTGAAAAAATAAATAGTTTACAATGGGATAAAGATTATGGTGTAAAAAAACTAAAATCAGACTATAAAATAGGAAATGCTACGATATCATTCAGTGATGATGGAATAAATATTTTAAATACATCATACAAAATAACACCTGGATTAATGGAATTATTATTTATGAAATCACCAAATGAAAAAAGTATTACTGATATTGATGAAAAAAATTATTATGACATTATACTTATTATACTTATCCAATAAAAAATTCAGCATCAAGGAAATTTATAGAATTTATTGAACGCCATATTAGTGATAATCAACAGCATGGTAGTGGATTATTACCATTATCAATGACTATTCGAAAAGATATTCCATCTAGACTTGATTATGTATATTGGGATGATCCAAATGAACTAGTTGATCGACTACGATTAATAGTTGCATCACGAGGAGCTGGTAATTCAAGTCATGATAATGAGATTATATTAATTATCGAAGAATCAAGAGAAGGTGGTTATATATTTAAAAAAAATATTTATTAGTCTGTATTTATCACTTGAAGAAATATGACTGAATTCAAAAAAGATGTTGTGCGTGAATTACATGCACCTGCAAGAAAAAATTTTTTGAGACGTAAAGTGGATATTCGAGATAAGGATGAAACATGGCAAGCTGATCTTGTTGAAATGATTGAACATTCAAACGTTAACTCTGGAAATAATTATATTTTAACTGTTATTGATATTTTTTCAAAATTTGCTTGGGGTGTTGGACTTAAACCAAAAACTGGAAAAGAAGTATCATCTGCAATGTAATCAATATTTGAACAAGGACGAATCTGTAAAAATCTTCATGTGGATCAAGGAAAAGAATTTTATAATACTTCGTTTAAAGCAATGTTGAAAAAATATAATGTTCACATGTATTCAACGTTTACTCATTTAAAAGCATCAATAGTTGAACGATTTAATAGAACAATAAAAAATAAAATGTTCTTTGAATTCACCATGCAAGGAAATTATAAATGGCTGAAAATATTACCATTATTAATTAAAGAATATAATAATACGAAACATCGCACAATTAAAATAAAACCAGTTGAAGTTATCGGGGAAAATATAAAAATTCTAAAACAGACTGTATTTAATAGCTTAAATCATTGTTATGTGAAAATAAAATTTAAATTAAATCAACATGTTAGAATAAGTAAATATAAACATGTTTTCGAGAAAGGGTATAAGCCGAATTGGACAAATGAAATATTTACAATAACAGCAATTAATAAAACATCGCCAGTAACATATCAACTTAAAGATTATCAAAGAAACCCTATTCAAGGATGTTTTTATGCTGAAGAGCTGCAGAAAGTCCGTCATCCTGATATTTATTTAATAGAAAAAGTTTTAAAAAATCAAGGAAATAAATTATATGTGAAATATCTTGGATTTGATAATAGTCATAATCAATGGATCAATAAATCAGATTTTTAAATTTAAAAAATGTGTTTTCTTTATTTATTTATACTTTACATTATTCACATAATATACATAATTAAAAAATTATTTACATTATTTACATACTTATACTAGTTTTGATTTAAACATACTTTGACTAAAACATCTCTGTTCTACATGTTTATAATCCCAAGGCAAAGTATCTGTTTCACCAATAATTAACTCACGTTTATCATCTTCCCAACTCAGAGCTATTTTATCAATTGTTATTGTTGTTACTTCATGTTTATATGATCTTATAATATTTTGTTTCTTTTTCAAAATTACATGATCAATAAGACAATTTTTATAATCGTTAAAAGTAATTCCTCTAACAGTAGATCTTTTAACACCTTTTGCTCTCATGTGTATGCGTTTCTTTTCAGAATTATTTTCATCTTTTATAACATATGAATATAATTTACTTTGCAAACCAATAAATTCTTTCGATATTTTTCCATTGTTCTTATCGTTCATAATAACAATAACTTTTTTATTTTTCAATGGAATTCCATACCGATTATTTTCAGGATAATCAGATGTGTCAAATTTATCAAAATTATTACGTATTAAATCATATGGATTATTATTAAATATATGATAAACAGCAGAATCAGTATCACTATATAAATACTTAACTTTATCAGCATATTCTGGTTTTATAAAGTTATAATAAAAATCATACATATATGTCTTTGAAATTTCTAATATAGAAAATCCAAGATAAATTGGTTTATCGAAGACTATACTTGTTGGTTTCATTTCAATGATTACAAGATCATCAATGATTAAGTGGCTATGAAAATTTTGTTTTGAAATATAAAATCTTGCTCCACCTTTCCCACTATATTTATTTATTAGTTTTATTGACTTACGAGTTCTCACAGACTCTAATGTTTTATCATAAATGGCATTGATAAATAATTTTCGAAGATCTTTTTCAAATGCACTACGAGCTTGTTTTCTTCATTCAGTATTAAGATCAATATAAGGTTTGAGCCATGGACTTTGTTCAAATTTTAGAACACGATGAACTTTCGTAATAATCATTCCTAAAGAAGTATACTGTTTTAAATTTCTATAATGAACAACATAATTTTTTTTATCATCTAATGTTGCTAATAATTTCGGAGTTTTACTTGTTTCAAGAGGTGGTTTTTCACGTACTGGTGCTAGTGGAAAATCTTTATGATAATGATGTAAATGTGCAGAATAATCTAAATCAACTTCAAGAATATATCCACATTTTGAATTATCATCAATTGAATTTAATATTGATATATCAAAGTTATCAATCCATTCAAATTTACATGTTGGCCAGCATTCCCGCATCGCAGCTCCATACATCCCAATGTAAAAAGCACAATTGTCCTCGCTTATTTTTTCGGTTGAGTTCGTGATCTGTCGTCATCATTCGGTGCGTCTGTTCTCTTACATTAAATTTCGGTCGAGTTCGTTGTCTATCGTCATCATTCGGTTTCTCTGTCCTCTACTCCAAGCACATGATTGCATACGATCACTCTACTCAACCACCACTCAACCACAGCCATCTTTTATTCATATGCGTCGTCCGTCGAGTGTTCTCAAGCGTTCTCAAAGCGTCTTAAAATTATATTAATTAAACTATAAAAAAAAAACCAAGATAAAACATACATTTAAAATAATTAAATATAATTCAGTTGAATAATTATAATTGTATTTTTTTTTTTAATAAAAAAAATAGTATTGGTATCATCAAGTGTATATTGTTATTATTATATTATAAAAAAAACATTTTGGGCGCGCCATTGTTCAATCGCATCCGGCGTCTAACCAAAAAAAAAAAAAAAAAACCATTAAATTATCATTATTTAATTCGTTTGTGATTACAAAACTATTAAATTATTAAACTATCGTTTATTATAAAAAAAACATTTGACATAAAAGTGAAATCAATATATTTTTCACTGAAAAAAAAATTTTCTTGGTTACCAAGCACGTGGTTGGTTCTACAATCATGAAGAAATCATGGCTGAGTTTGAATTTACACCAGATGAAGAAATTGCTGCTTTTCAAGCAGGTGAACGCAATGTGTAAGTTTTTTTGTATATATTTTCTTTTTTTTTTTCAATAAATAATTAACCTGTAAATTTTATTTATTGTTGTATTGTTGCATTGTTGTAATTATATATTATAATTTTATAATTTTATAATTTTATAATCTTATAATTTTCAGTGACTTGACTGGATTTGTGGATTGAATTGAGGGCTTGAAAACAGTACGAACCACACAAGGTCATGTGTACAAGTTGATCTTGAACAATGATCAAAGCACCAGGATGAGAGTTCTCATTTGGGGCACGAACATGGCCAGAACATGGGACTCTCAAATCCAAATACATGCTGTAGTTCAATCGATTGGAGGAACTGTAAAAACGTCACATGCTTCTTATCGTGACCCTGCTCTTCATATCATGAAATATCATGTACAACCCAGCACTGCAGTATCAATTTTGGGTACTTACATGCCTGGTAACCGTCGACCAATTGCAGCAATTTATAAACCAATTGAAATGTCACAAGTAATGTTTGAAGAAGGGCAACTTGGTTAGTTTTTTTTTCTATTTTTTTTTTGCAATAAATATATGCAATAATAATAATAATAATAATAATAATAATAATAATAATAATAATATAATATGTAAAATAATTCTGTGTTTCATTTTTCAGAAATTAATTGTTATATCAGGACACCATTTCGTGTTGTCCAATTCAAAAGATCACAATGTGGCCAAGGACAAGTAACAGACGGTTATTATCGTCTAACTGTTAATATCGCTGCATACACTTCAAACGACAATTTAACGACTGGTACTGCAATCACAATCACGATATTATCATACGTGCCGATAATCCACTTACCAGAGAAGAAGCACGTAGAGGTTTTAACGCAATTATTACAGCAAGGCGTCGACTTGCTGATGATCTCATTGGTGTACCAGAACGTGTTGCTGTAAATGTAATTGGACTTGCAAATGATCATGCTGCACTAGCAGGTGGTGCCATAATTCCAGTTCAAGCTGCACCAGAAAATGCTGTTATTGATCAAATTCAAGTTGCTAATGTTCATGTTGCACCAAGAGATGGTGCTATTGTTCCAATTCAAGTTGCCAATAATCATGCTGCACCAGCAGGTGTTGTTATTAATCCAGCTCAACTTGCCAATATTCATGCTGCACCAGCAAATGTTGTTATTGATCCACCTCAAGTTGCAAATCGTCATGTTGCACCAGCAAATGTTGTTATTGATCCACCTCAAGTTGCAAATGGTCATGCTGCACCAGCAGGTAGGGCTATTGTTCCTGTTCAAACTGCAAATGGTAATGTTGTAAACCCAATACAGGTTGTACCTGAACCACAGGTTATTAATGGTAATAGTAAACGTTCATAGGTCTACTTTCAGTTTACTAATGAAACCAGTCATTTTACACTCAATTAATATATAAGTTTCATTGTGATAATAAAGAAGTTGTTATTATCACTCAATTATTATAAATTTTAAAAATCATCAGCTTGCCTGATGGAAACATAATCGTACTAATGTAATTAGTACAAAATACTATAACGTGGGATTTAATTATTTAAAACAAAAATAGTATAAATTATTATTTGTCATTCAATTTGAAAAAAAAAAAAGTACAAACTATCATTACGTGTCATTTAATTATTTAATTGAAAAAAAAAAGTACAAACTATTATTACGCGTCATTTAATTATTTTTAATTGAAAAAAAAAGTGCAAACTATTATTACGCGTCATTTAATTATTTAATTGAAAAAAAAAGCATAATATTTTTTATGTAAATAGATTTATTGATAACGACTGTTAAAAAATAAAATATATTTTCATTATATATTTAAAAAAATTATCACAGTTAGTTTTGCTTAAATGAATGACTAAAATAATGCCTTATATTTGTGTCATTTATTTAATTTAAAGAAAAAAATAGTACAAACTATCATTACGTGTCATTTAATTATTTGATTAAAAACGAAGCATAATATTTTCTGTGTTAATAGATTTATTGATGACTGATTCAAAATAAAATATATATATTTTTATTATATATTTAAAAAAGTTATTACAGTTAGTTTTGCTTAAAAATAAATAATTGAGAATTATAAATGACTAAAATAGTGCTTTATATTTGTTTGTTGAAAAACAAAATGACTAGATTTAAATATAATATTTACGTTTAATTCGTTGTAATAATAATAATAATAATAATATGTAAGTGATGTTATGGTAATGATAATGATACTAAAAAATAATTGTTTTGAAAGTTTAAAAAAAAAATTCAAGAATAACTAGAATCATTATTATTTAATATTGATGATCGGTTACGTTTAATTATTATGGCTTATGATTTTTATTTAAAAAAAAAAAAATATATAAACATTTATTTATTTATGATTTTAATTTAAAAAAAAAAAAAAATATATAGACAATTATTATAAATGTTGATTCTTGACTGGTTTCATTAAAAAAAAATCTTCTAATGATAGATTTTATCAACACAAATAATTATATGTTTCATCAAACGAAATTATGTTTGATTAGAATGTTACCTTATATTTGTTTGTTAAAAAAACAAATGACTGAATTAGCATGTTATCATTTAATTTCTTGTAATAATAATAATAATAATAATATTTGAAATAAGTTATGTTATGATAATGATAATTAATACCAAAAAACGATTTTTTAAAAAGTTTAAAAAAAAAAAATTTAAGAATAGCTAGAATCATTATTATTTAATATTGATGACCGGTTACATTTGATTATTATGGTTTATGATTTTAATTAAAAAAAAAAAAATATATAAACATTTATTTATGATTTTAATTTAAAAAAAAAATATAGACGAAATTGTGTTTGATAAAAACGTTACCTTATATTTGTTAGTTAAAAAAACATATGACTGAATTAGCATGTTATATGATCATTTAATTTATTGTAATATTTAATATTAAAATTGATGTTATAAATTAAAAAAAAAACAACTTCTTTATAATATTGAAATTTGACTGGTTTCATTCATTGGAGAAAAGATAATCTTTTGACAGATTTTATCAAGAATAAATATTTGTGTGTTTCAATAAATAAAAAAATAGTGTTTGACCATTGATATTTTTGATTTTATACCTATAAACCTCTGTCATTATTTTTCATTATCATATAAACCAATGATTTATCATATAAACCAATGATATTCCAAATTTAAAAATTGACTAAGTTGGTATGTTGTATTAATGACCAATTTATTGTAATTAATTTATAAAAATGAGGAATATTTATGATAGAAAACAAAATTACTACTATTTTAATTGATTAAAATAATATTTTTTTTTTTTGTATAATAATATTGATAGAATTAATAAACAATAAATAATTGTTTAATAGAAATAATGGCGGTAATAAAAAAATGGTGTTCGACCAAACCGTTTTCGTTTAATTTATTATTATTATTAATATTTTAGATGTTATTCCTATCCCACGTTATTATATTATGATAATATAAATCTATATTTTTTTTAATAAAAAATAACTGCTTTGGCATGTTATATTAACAATCAGATTATTGCAATAATTTTTTTATAAAAATTAGAGACATGATTAATAGGCATATGACACCAAACAATATCCCTAGATGTACGTTAATATCCCTAGATGTACGTCAATGCATTATTACATCATTATATAAATTAATAGTAGTATTATTTAAATTCATAATATTCATATTGTACATAACTATTGTAACAACTATAATTATTGTATAAATAATAATAATTAGTGAACCATCATTCAAAATATCTATAGGTATATTCAATAAAATTGATATCTGGGAATATTACTCAGCGTAATATCCCTAGATATATGGTGATACATAGACGACTTTTAATATCATTAATGTACATACAGCACTTATGAAAAACAATTAAAAAGTCATTATCATTATGAATAATAATATAATATTAATATAAAACAACTTGATTTGATCAGATAAAAAACTCTTGAATAAAAGACGGCTTATACTACACATTATTTACATTCGATGGAGTATTATACGTATGATTTAATGACACCCCGAAAAGCGCTGAATTACCCATCACTGGATTTTTCAATCCATATGACATCTATGCATTTGTTAATACGGGCTTAAGGGTTTATAAAAACAGCAAAGCGAAGCTAACATAAAAAAGTGCAATTGTTAGAAATATAAAATTGTTAATTATCAATTAATTTTTTGATTTTAAAATAAATCAATAAATCCGTTTTTAATTAAAATAATATAATATCGGTCCAACATTATTTATCAGTGTTGGTCCTCAATCAAAAATATTCATCATCAAGGATACAGCGTGGGTTTAACCTCATTGCTTGACAGCTCAAAAGTAAGTTTGAAATTTTTATTTTTTAAGAAAGTTTGCATACGGTCAAGAAAAATTTATTTATATATTGCTCCTTATAAAATGTGTTTTTAAATGATCTTAATGAATTATATATTGACTTTTGTCAGGTCGTCAAAAACTGACAACTATTTCAGTATAGTTTGTACGTCAGTGTAGGTGATCATCAAGGATTTGTACGTCAGTCCAGGTCATCATCGAGAATTTGTACGTCAGTGTAGATCATCATCAAGGATACATCGTGGGATTTATCTTATAGCTTGACAGCTTAAAATTAAGCATGAAGCAAAATATATCTAAATATTTCTCATTGAATAATTGAAT
Source organism: Lysiphlebus fabarum (assembly GCA_011426435.1). NCBI lineage: Eukaryota > Metazoa > Arthropoda > Insecta > Hymenoptera > Braconidae > Lysiphlebus > Lysiphlebus fabarum. The sequence goes on along the minus strand of WSYQ01000326.1, from coordinate 244,884 downwards.
GAATTTTTTTATATAATTTAAATTAATTATTTATTGTTTTTTTTTCAGATCACCAAGAAATAAGTACGCCGGCCTTCTAATTGACTTTTGTAAAACTTTTTTTTATATCATTGATAAAGTTTGCAGATTATTGTTATGCAGAAATAAATTATGATAAATTAATAAATAAAACAATATTTTAAAAACAAAATTCAACGTTTTACTTAATTATATTTTTTTACAGGTTATAAATTATTTGCATACTGATTTACTTAAAAAAACATTGCTTTTGCTTATAGAAACATTGTTATTTTAGAAAAATTTGCATCAGTTTATGCCGTAAATAAGAATGTGTTGCGGTAAAAATCTGTTTGTTGCATTGTTGAAAAAGAAAAATTTGAAGAGTTATTATTCACTCATTTTATTATCAATTCTTGATTTATTTTATACACGATTAATTATTTCCTTTATACCTGAACAAGTTATTTTTTCTGTTATTTTATAATTGAATTATAAAAAATCACTGAAATATTCTGTTTTCTTTAAATATTTGCGTTTTAATTGTCTTCATTTTTGTATTTACTCATTTTTCAAAAAATGCCTCGACGTCCTGCTCAACGTTCTCCTGAAGAAGAGCTTGAACTTCAGAGATTGAAACGTTTAAGAAATACTGAGAACCATCGAGAACGACGACGAAGAATCGCTTCTCTCGCGGCATCTACTAGGTTCAATGTGCCACTTTTAGATGTTCAAGAAAATTATGTTGGAGAAATGAATGTAATATGCAAACATTGCGGTGCAAAGCATTTTCAAGCTGAAGAAATACAGAATAAAAAAAAATCATTTAACGATTGCTGTAGTCACGGTGAGGTTGATCTTGAACCATTGCCTGATCCACCGCAATTGATTAAAGACTTATTCAATCGTTCTCATGAATCTTCTGATCGATTTCTTGAACGAATCCGGTGCTATAATAGTATCTTCTCATTTGCCTCTTTCAATGCTAATTTAGTAGATTTTCCTTCTAACAATCGATCTGGCCCATATTGTTTTGAAATACAAGGTCAAATTTATTATCAAATAAATACATCTTTGTACCCAAGTTCAGATGATAGCCCTTCTTTTGGCCAACTTTTCATTGTTGATCAAAATGAAGCTACTGATGTTCGATTACGCATGAATAGAAATTCAACTTTGAATCGGGACCTCATTGATGCTATTGGAAATATTCTACGTGAGAAAAATATATTTGCACAATCTTATTAAATGATGCATGAAGAATTACAGCAAGCAATGTTGAATAACAATGAACAAGTAGAACCAGAGATGCAATTATTATTTTCCCTTAAATCTGGTATGGACGCTCGGCGATACAATGTACAGAGAGTCAACGAAGTTGCAGCAAGTTTTACAACTGCTGATGGAGACATACCAGATTCATATGTCACAATACATAATAAACATACAAAACAATTAGAATATGTCAGCACGATGGACCCAAATGCTGAGCCATGGATTTATCCAATGTTTTATCCTTTCGGTACTAGGGGGTGGCATAAAGATATTCCATGTGTTAATAGATCAAAACGAGTTTCTCGAGCTGCTTATGTCAAATATAGAATGGCAACTCGAGATGACAACATATTTTTACAAGGTGGAAGATTATTTCAGCAATGGGTTGTTGATAGTTATGTCAAGATTGAAAGAGATAGAATGAACTTTTGCAGATTGAATCAGAAAAAGATACGTGCTGACAGTTATCAAGGGTTAATTGATCATCTACAAACAAGGGCAAACGAAACTAATAGGCGTGTTGGAAAAATGGTAATCTTACCATCTTCCTTTACCGGTTCTCCCCGTAATATGCTTCAACATTATCAAGATGCTATGGCGATTGTCAGAAGGTTCGGGAAGCTAGATTTATTTGTAACTATGACATGCAATCCAAATTGGCGAGAAATCCGAGATAATCTTTTACCCGGTCAAACAGCCTCAGACAGACCAGATATAGTATCACGCGTTTTTAATATAAAAAAAGATGAGCTCATTAAAAAAATCGAAAAAGAAAAACTTTTTGGTGAAGTGCAATCATACGTATTTGTAGTTGAATACCAAAAAAGAGGATTGCCTCATGTCCATATTTTAATAACGTTAAAACAAAATAGTAAAATCACAACTCCAGATATCGTTGATAAATATATTTCTGCAGAAATCTCAGATCCAGTTGTTTATCCAAGACTTCACATGATCGTCTTAAAAAACATGGTTCATGGTCCCTGTGGAGATTGATGCAAAAATGACCAGGGTAAATGTTCAAAAAATTTTCCTAAACAATTTCAGGCTGAAACAGTAATGGATGAAAATAGATATCCGACTTATCGCCGCAAAAATACAGGTGCTTATCAATGTTTCAATGGGAGTGCTACCGATAACCAGTACGTTGTACCTCATAATCCTACTTTGTTGTTGCTTTTCGATTGTCATATAAACGTAGAAGTAGTTTCAAGTATTAAAGCTATTAAATATTTATACAAGTACATATATAAAGGATATGATGCTGCTTTTATTGTTGTAACTGATACGACTGATTCTACTAACAACCCTATCGATCATGATGAAATTTGAAATCATATAGAAACTCGGTATGTCAGTCCTGTCGAAGCGTGTGATCGAATTTTCGGGAGACCATTGCAGGAAAAAAGTCATTCCATTACACGCTTACCAGTGCATTTGCCAAATCAGCAGAGTGTAGTTATAAGTGACGAAGCAGGTGAGGAATCTATACGCACTGCAATGGACAAACAAACAATGTTGATGGAATATTTTGCTTTGAATCAACGTGACCCACTTGCAAAAGTTTATACATACGCAGAAATCCCTGAACATTTCGTATTTAAAAAACAATCTGGCCCTAATACATCGTCATGGCAAATACGTAAACAACAATTTAACGTCATCGGAAGAATTTATTCAATCAGTTAAATTGAATTGTTTCACCTTCGATTACTGCTTATAACAGTAAAAGGAGCAACAAGCTTTGAAAATCTTAGAACAGTCGATGGTATAATACATGAAACGTATCGGAGTGCATGTTTGGCATTGGGCATTATCGAAGACGATGCAGAGTGGGATCGTGCGATGACAGAAGGGGGAATATGGATGATGCCTCGACAATTACGACGTTTATTCGTACGTATCTTGATATATTGTCATCCAATTAAACCAGAAGATCTTTGGGAGAATCATAAAGATTCTATGTCTGAAGATTTTACAAGACGGTTTACATTGGCTCAGTCACACGCAAGAGCTTATCATGAAATAAATAACCTTCTTATTCAAGAAAAATCAGAGCTCAGTAAATTTCCAACAATGCCACTATTGACTGAATTTGAACCTGTTGACAATCAAGATGACCGTGAAGTTATTCCTGATCATCAAGGAATTGGTTTAGCAGAATATGCAAAGTTAAATGTAAAACAAAAAGCTATAGTCGATCAAATCATGAATTCTACCATGGCAAACGATAAAAATCCTTCATCTGCATGCTTTTACATAGATGGACCTGGTGGTTCAGGAAAAACATACGTTCACAGTACCATATATCATTTATTGAAAAGCAAAGAAAAAAAAATTGCAACAATGGCTTTTACAGGCATCGCAGCCATCTTGCTTCCAGAAGAAAGAACAATACACAATGTTTTTTCTATGCCTGTTCCAATGTATGCTGATTCCACGTCTAACATTAAGTGTCAATTAAAAGAAGCAGAAGAACTCAGAAGCATCGATGTACTAATTTGTGATGAAGCACCAATGGCACCAAAGTATTGTATAGAATTAGTTGACCGTACCTGTCGTGATATAACGAAAATCGACTTACCTTTTGGTGGGAAAATCATGCTAATGGGTGGCGATTTTCGACAGTTATTGCCTGTTCTTAAAAACGGCACTAGAAGTGAAACAATCAATTTATCTATCAAGTTTAGTTCATTATGGAAAAACTTTACTATTTATTCATTGACAGAAAATATGAGAGCTTTGCCTGGTGAAGCAGAGTTTGCAAAATATCTACTAGATGTTGGAAATGATACTTTAAATGATAAAGATGATAATTTAGTGATTCCTCACCAATGCCTTGCCAATAAAAATGATGATATAGTAGAAATTATTTTTAAGGACTTGATTGATAGATGATTTATATAATGAATATGATGATTTAACTAAAGTAGCTGTATTATCTGCTCGACATGTCGATGTAGATGACATAAATGATAGAGTTGTTCAGCTCCTCGACCGAAATACAGAAAAAATCTATACCAGCATGGATGGTACTCAAAATTGTGATAACGGAGACCTAGATGATGTTATATTGCCAGAATACTTAAACACTTTGAATCCTCCAAATTTTCCACCATATCAATTAAAATTAAGATTAAATTGTATTGTCATGCTTCTCCGTAATCTAAGTCCCAGTGAAGGTTTATGCAACGGAACAAGATTGCAAATACTAGATTTATCCAATAATCTCTTAAAATGTCGTATTCTAACTGGGAACAAGGTAAATAATATCGTATTTATACATCGTATTACATTATATTGTGAAGACGTTTATCCGTTTACTTTTAAGCGTAGGCAATTCCCCATAAAAATAGCATTTGCGATGACCATAAATAAAAGTCAGGGGCAAACATTTGAAAAAGTAGGAATTGATCTTCGAAAAAATGTTTTTAATCATGGACAACTGTATGTGGCATTTTCTCGCGTTCGATCTTGGAATTCATTGCGAATCTTTTTAGGAGATCAACGGGAAGATAATACTGTCAAAAACTATGTGTTTACAGATATAATCAAGAACTAAACGTCATATCCATTTCCGCATTTCCTAATCATCAATGAACTAAATAAGGTGCTTTCTTTTGTGTATTTATTTTTTGTCACTTTAATGCGCATGGTCATGCAAACTTGGGGAGATAACAGTGACGTCGAACAAATAATTCTTAAAAAAAAAAAATTAAAACATATCTGATCCAGCACCTCATGTACTACGCTGTTGCAAACTGACTTTTTGCTGACTGCGCATTTAACTACGCATGCGCGAAAATAAATAGGAAAAAAAATGAATACACAAAAAAAAGCACCTAATGATTGCAAAGCGACGTATATCAGCCGCGCGGCAGCGCGGGCATCGGTCTCGTATTATTTAAATCAAAGTACATCAAAAATGACTCTTCTTCTGGATTATATTCATTTCCCATATATCGATTATTAGCTTTTCCATATCGATTTGACACTTGTGATAAACCAACTCTTATACCTTGCTCAATAAACAACATCATTTCAGGATCAGTTAATAATTCCAATTGAATTCGAGTATATCTTAACATTGCACTAAAACTAAGTCCTGGTAACGTATAATAATGTGCTGGATCTAATTTATATGTGTTTAAACAATCAGCTCTGAAACTTTCAAACACATCAGCTAAAAGAGCGACATCTGTTCGTAAATATAAATCAGAATATTCACCAAGAATATTCTCTTCATTTAATTGCGAATAAAATTGAGCTTTCGTTGGAAGGGTTGTATCATTAAACTTTTTCCATTTATCAAGATAATCATATGGAAAAACTCCTTTTTTAGTTATTAATTCAAATTCTGCATTATTTTGACAAAAACTTTTTGTTATATTTTTTTTATGATTATCTAAATTATTTGATAATGAATCTATCGAACTTGCCATAAATCTATATGAATCAATAAATTTCAACTTGATTCTTGTACCTTTTACATGCTCTGTAAATGAAATATATCTTTCTTTATTTATTCCAAGTATATTAATCTTACCTTGGAACTGACTTTTTAATTTTTTTATGATAAAATGTGCATCATAACCTGTAAGATTATGAAATACTACTAAAATTATACATGATTCATATTACATATTACATGTTTGATGTGCAGCACCTCTAAATTTTGATGTAAAGTGACAATGATCACGTACTTCAACATCATCATTCATAAAAGTTTTTCACAAATATGACATTTTTTCGATCTTAAGAATTGTATTTCTTTACTTAATGTTAGTCACATTGGTTTAATATTATCTCATATACTATTTACTTTATGAGCTATTTGTTCAAGCTCAGAAATAAACCAATCAATTGAATTTTCACTACGCTGAAGGTTGAACTTGGAAAGTGAATCATCATAACTACATTTTAAATAGTCTGCGATACTACTTGGAATGTGTTTTTGATAAACTTGATTTTTTTCATATTTTTCATTTTTTACTTTTTCCAACAAACATTCTAAGTCACTATAAATTATAAATGGAACAGTTAATTGATTTTTATAACTTTTAAATTTTGAAATATTTTTTTTTTTTGATGGTAATATCATTGCACTTTTACATTTTTCTTTGAATAATTTTTCATGATTGTCAAGAGATTGTTGAGAATGAAAATAACATAAACAGCGATCACAAATAATTTTTTTGTTTTTATTTTTTGAAACTTGCGCATAAACTAATTTTGATAAATCTCTTATCCATGCAAAATGATATTGAGATAAATTCTTATTTGACTCCAATTCTACATCATCATCAACATCATTATTTTCTTTTTCTGCTTCAGTATCTCTTTTAACCATTAATAAATGTGTTGTTTCATTGTCAGATGCATTTTTACTAATGCAATATGGTACAATTCTTTCTTTTCTACGTTTTTTTGTTTTTTTATTATCATCATCATTATCATCGTTATCATCATCATCATCATCATCATCATCATTATCATCATCATTTTCAATTCCATAAATATTTATTTTTAATTTATTTTGTTTTTCAAAAATTCGTATTTTTTCCCATGTTATTGGAAAAATTATTCCACTACAATTTAATTTATCAACATGTTCTATATAATTACTCACACGGTTACAATGGTTAGTGACTTTATATAAACATGCCAAAACAGACCAAATAAAACAAAAACTATCTGAAATTTGTACGTTCACAACTGAATGAGTTTTTTGGATCCATAATGGTAACTCAACAAACGATGAATTACCACCTCGTAATGGTGTATAATCATTAACCTGAACTTCAAGATGTAAGATTTCAAGTAATGACCAACCAGATCTTTTTAATTGTACTTCGTCAACATCTTCCAACAAATGTTCAAAATTATCATTAAATATTTGATTGAAATCTGATGATTGTAGAACTTCAAAACTACCTTCACTAAAATATTTTGTTTCAACTTCTATGCTTTTTATATGTTGTTTCTGAATTTCATAGTTTAAAGCTAAAACTGTATTCACTTTCAATGCATTTTTATCTTGCAAAATATGTGATATGTTATCAATCAACATTTTTTTAGCATCAGTCATGAATTTTTTCAAATTTTTATGTTATAAGTTCACTATAACACTTGTTTTCATTCTATTCTTAAATGCATTTTCCAAGTCTTGCCATTCAACGTAATTTCCATTAGAATTGTTTAATAAATCATCTTGAACCACAGAAACACCAGCACCTCGTACTTGTGATTTTTCTAATTTTAATAACAAACCGGTTAGTATTGCTATTGTTGTTTGTGTCAATCTCCGATGAGCAACTGACAAATTTTTCATTGATAAATTAAATTTTGTAATATCTCTACGTATTTAAATAGTAGTAGAATTAAGCTGGATTTGATTCGGGTTCAATTCAAGAAGTTGATAATTTTTTCGATATTCTCCTCGAATGAGTTTATGTTGTTTGCATAAATCCATTATGTATTACTATTGAAGTTATAACTAACCTAAAAAAATTTGAAGGTTAACCACGTTTCTATAAATTTTATAAAAAAAAAAAACATACCTGAATAAGTGAACTAGTCTCAACAGCAGCAAACTCAGAAATAAAACAAAAAAATTCGAACTCTCCCACACCTATCGCAGATCGAGTGTTGCGACCTCTATGGCAAAAATTTTCACCCTCCCTACTGATCTCACGGAGTATGTGCGCAAAAAAAAAGGATGTAGCTAAGGAAAAGGATGTAGCTTCAGCTGGAAAGCCCTTCCGCAATGTTATGAGCAAAGAAAAGAACAGGAAAAAATACTTTATTTTATTTTTATTTATTTACAAAAAATTGATACAAATTAATACAATATGTAATCTTTCATCCACGCGGGTATGAAGCATTCTCGTCCATACCTGGTGAAATCCCTAGGAGTGTAGACGCAGTTGTAATAATCCACGTTCACCCTTCGATCGTACAGGACCTCCACTCCTAGTATTACTGTAGCGTCATCATCGGCTTCTTCAGCATCCCCATTCTCCTCTTCAGCAGCATTTCCTTCTTCAATCTCATTCTCATCCTCTTCTTTTTTAACTGAAAATTATAAATATAAAAAAAAATTAATATAATCATAAAAAAAACATTAATATAAATAATGAAATATAACCAAAAAGAATTATAATATCGAAAATAAAATTTAAATATAAAAATATTATCAAAAAAGAATTAAAAAACTAACCAAATAATGGTGGTGCAGGATCAAACTTTATTCCTGCTGCAAACCGTTCCGGGGTCAACAGCTTCATGTATTGATCATCATTATCATCATCGTCATCTTCTCTTTTTACTGAAAAATAAAATAAAATTTATTTCCTATTATAAAAAGGAGAATGAAGCCTCCCTTCCAGACATTTGATTGGCTGTTATTAAACATTGTAAACAAAATAAAAAATCAATAAATTAAACAAAAAATAATTCATTTATTTATCCGTTGCTATGAAAATTTATTTATTTATTTCTTCTGTTTACTCGTTGTTATGTGTATTAATTTGTTTAAAAAATTGTAAAAATTTAGTTCATAGAAGTGATTCATAAAAGTGTCATTAAAAATAAAAAATAATATATAATATATGTATCAACTTGAATTGACGTGAATTTTGTATATTTAAGATTTGCCAAGTTTGGTGTTTGTTCGTTCGACGATACCAAGAGGGTTGGCGGTGTAAATTCAACTTGAATTGACGTGAATTTTGTATATTTAAGATTTGCCAAGTTTAGTGTTTGTTCGTTCGACGACACCAAGAGGGTTGGCGGTGTAAATTCAACTTGAATTGACGTGAATTTTGTATATTTAAGATTTGCCAAGTTTAGTGTTTGTTCGTTCGACGACACCAAGAGGGTTGGCGGTGTAAATTCAACTTGAATTGACGTGAATTTTGTATATTTAAGATTTGCCAAGTTTAGTGTTTGTTCGTTCGACGACACCAAGAGGGTTGGCGGTGTAAATTCAACTTGAATTGACGTGAATTTTGTATATTTTTTTTTTTTTTTTTTTTGAAAAGTATACAAACTGAACATTTGAAAATATGTGATCACCAAATGAACTTTTCTTCAAGTATTAATGAAGGCAACTTAATTATTAATTTAAATATTATATGTTATCCATGTGGACACGATGTTAATATTATTTCATGAATAATATAATAAAAAACATTAATAATTAAACAGTAACTTAATTTTAACATCATTCACACAAAAACATGAAAACTGAAACACTTACTCGTGGTTTCTGGGTCGACTTCCTGCATTGACAGGTTATTATTAACATCATCATCATTATCATCATTTTTACCTATAACTAAATGAAAAAAAATATAAATAAATGAATTAAATAAAATAAAATAAATGAATTAAATAAAATAAAATAAATGAATTAAATTAAATTAAGTAAAGAAAAAATTAAATACTTACTGGGATTAGTTATCTCCAACGTGGTTCTCCTATCTTCTGACTGAAGTGCTGCCCATGCATTCCTTCTCAGCACTCTCTTCTGGAAAAAAAAATAAAACATAAAAAATAATTATAAATTACAATATATTTTAAATAATGAACAATTATAATTTTAAACTACATTAAAAAAACACAATAAAAAAAACTAATTGAACACGTGCTTCAAAGCAAAAGCAATTTAATTTTGAATTAAACAAAAAATAAATTAAAAAAATAAATTAAATAGAACAAAAATAAAAAACTACGAAATGAATTATGATATATATTAACCTACCTTTTTTTATTGATTTTTCTCATATTCATATTATAATCACTTTTTTAAACTTCAAAATCGAACTAACAGAGTGAAGGTTAAAACGAAAAAAGCTATTAACTATTCAACAACTTACCAACTCTTACCTTTACCTTTACATACCTACGCCATCTTTCATCAAACACAAAAATGACTTACCTATTAACCACTAGCGCTATCTCTTAATTTTGAAAATGGTGGTATTCAGAATGGGGTAATTTTCAAAAATTCAAAATTCAAAATTGTAAAATTAAAGATGGTTGAATTAAAAAGTAGTATTTTGAAATTAAAGATGGCAGCAGCAGCTGCATTATAAAAATAAAAGATTGCAAAAATAAAAATGACAGATGGTGGAATTTGAAAAATTAAAAAATTGGAGGAGGTATAATAAAAATAATAATGATAATAAATTAAAAATGGCGGCATTCAAAATTTAAAATGGCGGGAATCTAAAATTAAAGATGGCGGAATAATAATAATAATAATAATAATAATAATATTTATGACATCTACCCCTCCCACGCGAGGATCACACCTCGAGTAAGACCTCGAATTAACCCCCTCCCCTCCCCGCGAATCACACTTCGCGACCCCTCGCGGATCTGCGGTTTACACCTCGGCTAAAACCACGAATTAAAGACCCCCCGCGGTTATGAAACCATGACAATGAAAGTAACGATGGGACTGTTTTGTTATCAGTGAACAATCCGAAGCTTTTTGTAACACGATCGTCACGTCAATGTCATCTCTTAAAGCCTACCTCGAAATGATAACAGAGTTTGACTGGAATAATATATCAGTAGAGACATTTATATTTGAAATTAATTCTATATTAAATGATATCCAGGCTGATCAAAAAACACCATTTCTTGGACTAATTATTTCAAAAAAAAAAAAATTAAAAATGCAAGAAAAATAATTGACTGTAATGATATTAGAACTCCTGATGATTTATTTCAAGTATTGTGCAATTATTTTGAGGAAAATAAATCGTATGACGTTTCACTTCTCGAAAGAAGTCAATGTCAACAGGGCAGAGACAACGTCACCTTATATAATAAAAGGTTCAACAAACACCACGCAAAAATTTTTGTCAGATCCGGGAAACAAGAAACAATTCGTGAAGCTCAAAATTTAGCTATCGAAACAGAAAAACAAGAACAAATTCCTCGTTTTATATAAAAAAATAAACAATAATTTTGGAAAAAATAACGAAACTGAAAAACCACAAAATACTTTTAACCAATATGAAAAACCTACCGTAACAAAATTAACACAAAATTTCAAATTTTCTTGCCACGGATGTGGCAGCTTTTCACATTTTATAAAAGACTGCCCAAAAAGATCAACATCTTTTCAGCCTCAGAATTTTCTAAATCTACGTCAATCCGAAAAACCGCCAATTCCCATAAATTATACACAGTTCAAGAGAACGAAACTCTGGAGCAACACTCGTCCTTGGCAGATACGGGAGCAGCGACAAATGTAATAAAAAAAAGTGTACTATCGGATTACCAATCAGATCTGTAAATGCTCAAATTACAGGAATTAATAATACTTCAATAAATTGCGACCAAAAATATAAATAACAATTGATAACATTGATCACATCTTTCTTATCGTACCTGACAATTTCCCATTAGATGAAGATGGAATTGCAGGCAGACCATTTTTAGAAAAAGAAGACCTAATAATTCTTACCAAACAAAAAACAATTATATTTAATAGAAAAAACATGAAAATATTCAAAATTAATCCAACATATTCTATAATAAGAAGTGACCTATTAAAAAAGAATACAAGACTAGATCATCTTCTAAATGCAAAAGATAGAAATGACATCTGGGAAATTATTGACTCTTTCCAGTATGTCTATTATTTACCATAAATCCATTACTATGCATACAATTGGCAGGTCATTCAATTAATACACCATTCAATAAAGCTGAAAGAAACTACTCACCTACTGAACGCGAGTTAAAAGCAATTGTATGGTACGTAAAACATTTTCAACCCTATCTATATGGTCGTAAATTTGAAATAATCACAGACCATCAAGTTCTAGTGTGGTTAATTCATCAAATGTTCTTCTAGAACAAGAAGAACAAGAAAAAGAACAAGAAATAAATCCAACAGTAGGGGTAACCAAAATAGGAAAGAATTCACACACTAACTTATACCTGAGGGCAGCGTAGATGTATCATTTATCAAAGAGAATGAACCCAACTCTTATGAGGTTCACCATGAAGAAGTAATGAACGAATACAACGTTATGATCGGTGTGGATACTGGTACGAACATAGAAGAGTGACAGTATCTACTCACCGAATTATTATATCTTACTATTGGAGAAGAATTTAATGAAATCGATGTTGACCATGACAGCTGTGCTAGATTATCTAGTTTATCAAAAAAATCTGTAGAAAATTTATGGGAGAACCTATTTAAAAATGAGAATGCTGTTGTGTATTTACACGATGAAGAATGAATTATACCAGAAAAACAAGACATTCAAAAAATATTAAAAGAAAATCATGATAGTCCTATTGGAGGTCATGGTGATATCAAAAAAACATATTATAGAATTTCTGAAAACTATTTTTGGAAAACTCTACGTAAGGATGCAGATAATTATGTAAAAAATTGAATTATTTGTCAAAGAATTAAGGCTCAACGATATCCTACCAGAATGCATATGATTATAACTGATATTCCGAAAAGTTTTAATGATAAAATCGCAATTGATGTTCGTGGGCTATTTCCTCTAACAAGCCAAGGTCACAAATATGTCCTCACAATACAAGATTGTTTAACTAAATATTTTATTAGTATTCCAATGAAAAATTTTACAGCATCTACTGTCATAGACAACTTTGTAAATCATTATTTAAGTTATTTTGAAGTACCTTGTAATATATTAACAGACACAGGAACGAACTTTACCACTGATTTAATGAAAAAAATCACATCGCATTAAGCATATAACAACAACAAGTTGTTTTAATCTAAATTTCCAAGCATTAGAAGTAAATTTAAAAAAATTGTTTGATATCGAGCAAAAATTAAAACTAAAAGAAATGATTACTGAAATGTGTTTAGAATTTGAACGAGCATCAATTGGATTAGATAAAAACATTCATATTTTGATCGACTCAATAAATCTTGCAAAAAGAGGTCAAATTAGTATTCAACTATTATCACCAGAATTACTTATGAGCTCAATCCAATCAATTAAAAATGAAAAAAGAATTGATCAAATGCCTCTTAGTATCAACAATGGAAACTATTTCGAACATTTAGATATAAGTGACGTAGCAATAAGTATTATCGGATATCGTTTCGTTTATATTATAAACATACCTATTTTAGAAAGAGAAAATAATAAAGCATATCGAGTAATTCCAGCTCCCAAACTGGTTGGTCCTTCTCCTCCCTTATAAAAAATTATTTCTAAACACTTGTAAAATTTATCAATTACAGTATTTTTGTAAACGTATTAATCCAAAATATTACATAAAATCTCATGGTGCATGTTTAAGTTAAATTGTTAATGAACCATTAAGTTTAAAATCAGATGATTGTAGTGTAAAAATTCTTACATTATCACACACTATTTGGATACAATTTAAAAGTAATAATAAATGGCTTTATAATGCTCCAAAACCAGAAAGCACAAGAATAATCTGTAATGATCATGTTAAAGAACAAATAATAAATGGTACAAAAATTTTATGGCTTGTACTAGGATGTAAATGTATTACAAACAACGTAATACTTAATTCTCATTTTGAAAAAACATACACTAATGATGCAGCTTTTATACCATTTATTCAATTCAATTTTAGTGAATACTTCCAAGTTTTTGAAAATCCATATATTTTAATTATAGTAGTATAAATATCCATACAATCGAAACACCCGATTTAAAAATTGGAGACTTCACTAATTATGGTACAAAATTAAATGATGTCACGAAACAAGTTATAGAAATAGGGAAAAAATGAACGATCAAAAACTTGATATGAAATAGTAAATAATCGTATCCTCATTGGTTTATTCATTTTAGGAGGTTTAGTTATCTTATACTTAATTAATAAACTTAAGATATATACTATTTTTAAATGCCTTATCATTGGTATCAAAGACTAAGAATTTTAAATCATAATCACTCTACAAATAAAATTCAAAAAGATAATGTAGCATCTACCTCAATTGAACAAAATTTAAATTCTATACCAATGCATCAATCGAACTTCCAATTATCAAAGTTCGATACTACAATATAAATTTATAAAAGAAAATCCTTGAAATTTGTAAAGAATTTCTGTTTTATAAGGGAGGAGATGTTATGCATCCTTATATTAATTTCTCACATTTTGTATTTTCTCATATCAATCAGCATTTTTTTTATTTAATATTCAAAGATAATAAGGATAATATCAAATCGAAGAATTTTGTATAGAGAGGTTTGGTTAACACGATTCGTTAATCTATTGGGGTCGAAAAGCTGTTGAGTCTCAGATGATTCATCGGTAATTAACTCGGTCATTGTTACCGGGATAATTAGACACTGAATCGACAGCTTTTTGACCCCCGATTGAGAAGTGCCTAGTGTTGTCATTTTTAAATGTTTTCAATTGTTCAAACATTATGATGTGCTTTATTGATGATAGTTTTGTTGTTTCTTCAAATAAAATTAATTATAAAAATATAAACAATTTGTTCAAATAAATAAAAAATTTTTTTTTTTTTGTTAATAATTTTAGGTCTATTGTTAATAAAAAATTAATAAAAAAAACTCTATGCGCGCTGACTCTATCTCGACACTGTTTCGATCGCCTTTCGACATCGAATTGAGAGGTGCCTAGTTTATTCATTTTTTATTCCTTTTAATTGTTTAAACATTATGATAGACTTCATAAAAAAGAGTTTTGTTGTTTTTTTCGATAAGATTATTAATAAAAGTATAAACAATTTGTTTATATAAAAAAATTTTTTTTTTTTTTTTTTATATAATATAATAATTTTTTCGAAAAAAAAAACAAAACAATCATTGATAAAGTCCTATATGATCTGTAAACAATCGAAAATAATGAAAAAATGAATAAAGTAGGAACTTCTCAATTTGGTTTCGAAAGGCTGTCATCATTGTGTGAACCTCACCTCTTATGTATAATTCAAACTCTTATTTAATATTATAAAACATATGAAATTCAAGATTTTGTTAGTTTAAATTGTTTTTTTTCTGATATTATAATTTTTTTTTTCTTCAATTCATTTCTGTTAGTTGGCGCTTGCAAATTGCGTTTTATAATTGCTGTCGAATGGCTTTCAAATTGCTGTCGACTGAGCGCAACATTGGAGAAACGAGTCATCTGCTAGGCTAGACAAAAACAACAACAAGTAAATAAATTTTAGTTATCCAATAAGATGATTATTATGAACAGGTATTGAAAATTAAAGTAAATAAGAATTGATTATTCAGAAAAGAATTATTTTAATAAGAACGTTACGTGCTCGCATTTGAGATCACGTTTCTTTCCAAATTTTTGATTGTTATTTTTAATTTTTAAATTTACCGGATGTAACGCGAGATTTTTAATTTATATATTTTTGAAAAGAATTATATTATTTTTTCTTTTTATTTAATAATTTTATTTATTTAATTTTGCTGGTGCATTCTGAATATTCAAAAAGACGTTGGAAATAAATATTTCACATCTGTTAGACTCAGGATAAACATTTTTATAATAATTCAATAATGCTGACTATCATGAGAACAATAACTAGCCATTGGCGAATTACTAGTCCCACTCATTGAAATCTAGTAATTTAAAAAATATAAAAAAAATAATTTTACGAAGGGAATTCACTCTCGTGTTATACTCATAACTGTCGACATTAAATAATTTAATAATAAAAATACCGAATCAGATTTTATAATAAAACAACTTTTCAAGTGAAAATTAATCTGTATTACAACACTACTATTGATTTATTTATTCAGAATGTATATTCATATATTTAAATCGTTGTGTCTTGCATTTAATCCATTGACATCATCAATGGCAGCTATCCAGAGTGACGCGCCCTCGAAACAATTGAATTATTAAACTACAAGGTACATTTATAATCTACAACCTAAATCATATTCCCATCTAACCCGCTAGCCAATTATTCAAATATTTTATCAATTTCTATTTATATATAATTATTATATAGTTTAAAATTCAAATAGTTAATAAATATAACAACCTGGCACGTATCAAGTTAAAAAAAATCTTATTATTTTTCTATTATACAGTGGTAAAAAATTTTTAAAAAAATATCAAATTGTTGCTTATAAGATAAATATTTCAACACTTATATTTGTGCATCAAAAATTAACGAATAATGAAAAAAATAAAATACACAGTGGAATTATAGACAAAAACGATAACAAATAAACAAATTTCTGTTATCTGATGAGATGGATATGATAATCAATAATTGAAATGGTAAGTAATTGATGAATCATGAATTATAATAATAAATGTTGTTCCGAGTCGTCACACAGCGGTCATTCGGGTCTTCTCTGGGCCTACAATTTTTCTACATTTTTTCTATATGTACTTTTTATATTTATATTTTGGAAAAGAAAACTTTGAAAAATACATTAAGTAAAAATCACGTCTTTTTTTCATCTCGCAAAAACCATAAAAATAGACCAACATAAAAAATAGACAATAAATTAAGTTTCCCTTTTTCTTTTGTTTATTTGTTTCTCTCAAGTTACAACAAAATGTTTAAAATCTAATATTTATCTAGAAATATGTAAAAAGCTTACATCTGGTGCACAACTGCAGTATTATTCCTTTGATACACAGAATGATCATAAAAGTAACAATAAAAATTAAAATTTATAACTATTTAAAATAAAATAAATTCATGAAAACGTCTTGGACTTTTCGGTCGTAAAATTTCTAATTTTTTATACACACATGGTATTTCTATGCCACCCAAAGGACCACACAAGGCCCAATTTATGTATAAATTTTCATTTACCTCCTCATAGATACTACCCTCTCTTCAAATTATTTTAACCAATTAAAAATTCTATTTATTTACAAAACCCACCCATTTTTTAGACTTTACAATTTTACAAAAAAAAAAAACATCATTAACTACTGATATGCGTAACACGGGTACTTTATATATCTATACAACACTCTTGTACAACACTTTTCGAGTCAACTCAATATTGATAAATAAAATAAGTTTAATATTTTATAAGTTATTAAATAATAAAGTGAATACATTGTTCAATTTAAAGCCACAGTGTTTTGGATTTATGTGTTAACTAAGTGTTATTCCTATTATTTTATCCTACAACATATCATCCCACATCCTTTGATAGCCCTGTATCAAACATGAAGCCTCACAACCATTGTGAAATTTTCGTGGTATATTTAGATACGTGGTGTGATACAAATGTTTTATAAAAGTCTCATTTTCATTTTATTATTATATAAATAGAACAAATGCAAAATTCTTTAATTTGCTTATTTACACGGGAAAATATTCAACGAAAATTGTGGTTCTAGTACCACGATTTAGTGTCAAGATGCAGGTTCCTTTTTTTTTATTTGTCTTTTTTAGAAAAATTGTTAAATGTTTTATATTTTTTATTCAGTAGATTCATAATTTTTGTGGAACGGTACATCAATTTTTATTGCCCTACATTTTTCAATCTACTGTATTACGATTTCTATTATGTTTTTTATAATTTTTATTTTCAAATTTGATAATTTTTATTTCGAATCGAATATTTTTTGGTTCACGGATAATAATTTTTGTGGAACGGTACAACAATTTTGAGGTCCAACAAAATTTGTAAACCAGGTAAGAATATTTGTTTTAAATCACCACGATTTTTGTGGTTCTGGAACAGATGATACACACAAACACGTTCGGAGGGGATGTTTAGTTGTGTGAGTTATTCCCGGCTATCTCTGTTGGCTGTTGTTGGCCAGATAAACTTGTTGGGACCTGTCAGTTGTCAATAAAAAAAAAAACTTTTAAAAATTTATATTAATTAGGATTTATTTATACGATCACCGTGTGCAATTGATATTATCTATTTGATCAGTGTTAATGTGAATAAGATTTGTTTGTTTATATAATATTGGTAAGTAGATTATTATTTCAATTTATTGTATTTTCATTCATTACATAACCTTTTTTTTTTAAATTATTACATATTATTTCTATTCATTAACAATGATTTCTATTTTTTTCAGTTTTGTTAAATTCAAGAACAATTGTATTTATTGAGTGATCCAATTACTAAATTAATATCAAAAGTTGAAGAGTTAACTTAGGATAATATGCTAATTAAAGAACAATGTGTAATTAATTGATTATTTATTAATTATTAATTAATAATTTTTTTTTTTATTTAAAAAGTTCATCAATTTTTATTTAGGTAAGAGACAAATTTTATTGTTCTTTTACAGCAATTTTTATTTGAAAAAGAACAAAATTTGTTTATTTTGTTACAATTTTTATGAAACGTCCTATATATGTTATTGAGCGCTCAATAAATTTTGTTGCGCAGAACTGTGATTTTAATATCTCTAGAACCACAAAATTTGGGAGTCGGTATAACAAATTTAGGAGTTACTCCTCCTGTCCTTCTAGTCTTCTTGATATATATATACATATAAATATATAATAAAAGTTGTAGGAAACAGAGGAATTTAAAAAAAAAGTTCAAAATGGCGGAGTTTCCGGTATGAACATAATTTTTTTAAATGGGAACTGTACTTTTTTTTGTACCAAGAAGTTTTTCAGATCAAAACTAACACTGTTTATTTGAAAATTTTTTCGATTGAATCAAATTTTTTTTTGGTTAAATTTCACCTATTAATGGATTTCGCTCGAAAAATATGCTTCCAATCGGAAAATAGTATTATTTATAAACAAAAAAAAAAAATTACAAAAAAATTCAAAAAGGCGAAGTTCAAAGTATGAACATAGTCCACTTTAATGTTAGGTGGTTTTTTTTTTATTAAAAAACAGTTCACAACAAGACTAACACTTTTTCTAAATGAAATTTTTCAGCTGAAGCCATATTTAAAAAAAAACCTACATGACCTCGAAAAAGTTTTATTTATCCTCCATACTCCGCCATATTGAGTTTTTTTATTATTTTTTTTTCTTTTGTTTCAAGCCCTACAACTTTTTCAAATACTATTTTTCGATGGGAGGCATATTTTTTAAGGGAAATTCATACAGAGATTAAATTTAGCCAAAAAAAAAAGTTAATTTAATTGAAAAGATTTCTATTTCTGTTTCTATGTTGCATCTATATGATAGACTGTTTGCTTGTGTACTGTCGTTGTTATATTATTTATAAAATTAAAATTATCTTTGAATGATTTATATAAATAAAAGGCACTATTTTTCAATTTTATATTGTTATTCTAGTTATATTATTAATCAAGAGGCACGGTAGGGCCTCGAGTCAAGTATGAGAAAGGAAATATATATGTGTGTGTAAGAGTAACTACTGTGCCTTATTATACATCAAATATTTTGCCCCCTTCCCTCTCTAATTTTTAGAAATTTAATTACAATATGATGGATTCAATTAAAAAATATGAGGCTTTGTAATGATCCCATAAATCGATGTCAAGCTTTTTTTAAAAAAAAAAATCAGATTTTTTAGTGGAATATTTTTTTTTTAATTGAACAATTAAATGAACAGTTTTGCGTTTTTCGCTGTAAACCCAGATTTCTTCCGCTATGTTAGTAGTACGGTATAAGATTATAAATTTTTTTTTTTTTTTTTACTTTTCTCACTTGCTCATTTTTGTTGGCTGCACTGCAGAGTTGACATATGAATATATGATAAATATTGCAATATTGTATATTAAAAATAATAAACATCAAATGATACACCGGTAAAATAATTATAAATAAAAATTAAACTTGATGATATATAAATTACAAAAAAAACTTTACAAAAAGATGTGATATCTAACAAAATACAAAAAACAAGTATTTTGTACAAAAAAAAAGTCAAGTACTCGAAATTGTAGTCAATTTGTAATGTAACTGTTTTGCCATTAATTAATCTAAAATGTTAAAAAAAAAATAATAATAAAAAAAAAAAAATATACTTGACCCCGCTAAACATAAGAATGAATAATGTTGGCTTAAAATTTTATTTTTAATTTAGAAAGAACCACGCAGGGTCAAGTATAATTTTTTTTTTTTATTATTATTTTTTTTTTATAACATTTTAGATTAATCAATGGCAAAACAAGTTACATTACAAATTTTTATTCGACTACAATTTCGAGTACTTGACTCTTTTTTTTGTACAAAATACTTGTTTTTGTTTTTTGTTAGATAGCGTATTTCCTCAAGCAATAAACACATCGCATTGTGATCCAGTTCAATACCTGCTGGTGCAGTAAGAGCATCTTATTCACTCAATTTTCCACTTATATGTATGTTATTTTTGAATGGTAGAATGAACAGCTCTTGATTTTGTATAGTTATTCTAATTTCATCGCTATTATTGAAGCTTAATGACTATGAAACTCTCAGTTGGTTATATTCATTATGTCTCGTGCTTTCATTGAATTAAGCTTTATCAGATGCAACATCATTTATTGCTTTGAGAACACCCGATGAACTATATTGTTTTGGAACTTAATATTTTGGAACTTTTGTCTTGGATCTTTTTTTTTGGGACTTTTGACCACCAATCCCGATGCACCACCAACCAAACCACTTTGGTTTCAGCAACTCAGTGCTGATACTGCTGATAGGACTGGTATTAGTAGTGATAATGCACCACCAATGTGTTTTGCAACTGGTAAAACTCTAGGTATAATAATGCTACTTTTACCACCACTTTTCTTGACAGCTGCTCTTGCACTTTTTAATACAGATTTAACTGCAATTTTTGAATCATTGAAATTTCTCATTGCCCATTTAGCAGCTTGAACAATTTTTGAAAATGATATTTTTTTTTTTACTACATTAGACTTCTTCTTCTTTTTTATAACAGTGACAGATGAATTCTTTCTTAATACATTCTCACCATTTTTACAATTTTTTTTTTTTTATTATAGTTTTTTTTAATGTTTTTTTCTTTTTATTTTTACAATTATTTTTTTTTTTTGTCATGACAACCCAAACCTAATTTTGTTTTTAATTTCATCGTACCCGATACAAGTTCAGCAGCAGCTCGTTCACCGAGACTTAAGTCTTCAGCGACAATTCGTTTAGCAGCTTTATTTCCTGAAATTTTATCACCTACGTGTCTTGCAGTAATATTTTTAGGATTTTTAGAATATGTGTTATCGTGCTCTTTACAAGCTGCATCCAGTGGATTTATTCCAGTATCACCTCGAGCTAAACGTTTTTCAAGCTTGGGTTTTGGTCCACAATATGAATAACCAGAAAGATGTAATTCTAATGGTGGTTTATTTATGAGTTTATTAATCAATCTGTTGCCCCTATGCTTTTTATTTCTTTTATTTAAAACGAGTAAATTTATACCAATTTTCATTAGTCTTGTGCATAATGGAGCACATAAAACAAGCACTGAAGTTGCCAGTTATAAACTTTGATATTATTACGGGAAAAAGTTGTGATGGTTTAGTTGAGAAGAAACGTCATGGTAATTAATTGCCCAACACAATATAGTGTGCAATTATTAATGGTAGTAGATGTGGTAAAACTAATGCGTTAATGAGTCTGATTGTCGATCCCAACGGTTTACGTTTTGCCAATATTTACATTTATAGTAAATCATTATATCAGTCAAAATACCAATATTTAGAAAGATTATTAGAACCACTAGAAGATATAAATTATTATAAATTTTTAAATAATGAACAAGTAGTACCAGTTGATGATGCAAAACCAAACTTATTGTTTCTATTTGATGATATTGCTACAGAAAACCAACAGCCAATCAGAGATTATTCTTCAATGGGTCGACATTGTGCAGTCGATTCATTTTATTTATGTCAATCGTATGCGCGAATCTCAACGTATTTAATACGAGATAACATTAATTTTATAATAGTGTTCCCATGTGATGAATCATGCAAATATGGATATGGAATACAATAAATTTAGATAAATGTGTATTAATTGCTGGAGAGAAAAGTATTCTTTCATGTGTCTTGACAAAGATCGTGGATTAAATGATGGTAGATATAAGAAAAATTTTGATTGTTTTATAACTATAAATAGCAATACAATCTGTTAAATTCCATTAGTATACAGTAAAACCTTGTATAATCAAGATGCCTCTAAGCCAGCAAGATCTTGCCACTGAAGCAAAATTTTCAAGTGAAATGGAAAAGTACAAAATGTCATACGAAAAATGTATCAAATGTTAAAAATAGGAAGAGTAAATATTTCAGAGACTGCAAATGAATATTTACAACCTGTTATCACGACACTTAATAAACTAGTAGATAAAACACTAACTATAGTCAATAAATGAAGGCATAATGATGATCAAACTCATTCAGATGATAATGTACAATTAGCAACAAGTCATAATTATAATAATCATGAAAATAATATTAATGATGTTTATAAATCAACAGAATCTTTATATGAAGAAGCAGAAGAAAATTTCGAAAAAGAGTATGAACATGAAGATAAAAACTATGAAGTTAATGAAATAGTAGACAAATACATTAGTAAAATTGATACAATCGAGTGGGATAATAAATATAGTGTGAAAAAAGTAAATTCTCAATATAAAATTGAAAACAGTGAAGTTTTATTCCATGATAAAAAGCTAGATGTTGCAAATAAGACTTATACAACAGATAGATTGTTAGAATTAATATTCATGAAAAAACCAAATAGAACAAATAATAATGATATTGGTGTGAAAAATTATAGCAAAGTTGTACTAGATACTAATGTACATCGTAAATATCACAGTCCAAAACAACAATTAAACTCCAGCATTACAAAAATTTATTACATTTATATTGCCTTATATAAAAAGTGATCGACAAGGTTCAGGATTTACTTTGGCAACAAGCATGACTATTCAACCAAAAAATTCAATCAGTTTCAATCATGTTTATTAGGATAATCCGAATGAGCTTGTTGATAGATTACGTTTACTACATGCTTCACAAACTGCAGGCAATCCAAGCCATAATAATGAAATAATGTCAATAATTGAAGATTGAAAGAAGCAAATATTATATCAAATAAAAATAAACAAGAGTATCAGTCAGTATACAGACATTAGTGAATAATGAGTGATACCAAAAGAGATGTAGTACGGAAGCTTCATGCTCAAGCTCGTAAAAATTTTTAAGGCGAAAGTTGATATTCGTGATAAGGATGAATGTTGGCAAGATAATCTCATCGAACAATTAAGATGAAGCCGAGTGAAGTTGTTGGTGAAAATATAGAAATTTTGAAACAAACTGTTGATAATGATTTAAATTATTGTCATGTAAAACAAAAATTCAATGTTAATAATAATGTAAGAATCAGCAAGTGTAAACACATCTTTGAGAAAGAATACAAACCAAACTGGACAAATGAAATATATATAATTACGAAAATTGATAGGACTGCTCCTGTAACGTATAAATTAAAAGACTATCAAGATAAACCGATTCATTGTTGTTTTCATAATGAAGAATTACAACGTGTAAAACATTCTGATATTTATCTAATTGAAAAATAATAAAAAAACGTGGTAATAAAATATATGTAAAATATTTTGGCTTTGATGATAGTCATAATCAATGGATAAAGGAAACAGCAATACAATATATTTTTTTAAATTAATTGATTGATTTATTTATTTATTAACCAACACATCTTAAATTACATTTAATGTACTTAAACATAAATTACTATACATTTATTTATACATTTGTTATTAAATTCATTGTTATTAAATTCATTATTATCATAATCATAAATATCATTGTTATTTTCAATTCAATACCAGGGTAAAGTATCTGTTCTGTTAGCAATCATTTTTCATTTGTCTAACATTATTTTACCACCAAACTCATTTCATCAGACCAATTTCTTTATTATTCAGTTTCATTATACCAACTGGATTCTCTTGTTGATAATTAGATGTATCAAATTTATAAGAATCTTTTTTCATAATTTTATAAACATCATGATCTTTGATACCACATATAAGTGAATCTGTATTGGTATAATATAACTTAACCCAATTTGAGAATACTTTATGCAAATAATTATAAAAAAAAGTCATAAATATAAAATGTGTCTAACACAGTCTGCATAAATTGGTTTATCAAATAAAACCTACATTTTACTCATTTCAATAATTGTCATATCACCAATCATATCAGATCCAACATTAGGATCTGATATGATTAGGTTTTGTTATCGAAGCCTTCGCACCATAACGACCCTCAGCTGGGTAACAATTCGAACATCTCTATGCTTACGACAATCTTCTATTAACTTAACAAGAACAGAATTATTTTGTCCCTTAAAATATGCAACTTGAGATTTATTAGTAGCCTATCTACGTAAATCAGTATTTAAATCAATATATTTTTTTAACCAACCTTTTTGTCTAAATTTTAATACTCGATGAACTTGTGTTAATTTTGAACCTAACTCTGAGTACATTTGTATACTTCTGTGATGAACAATATATTATTTCATTGGATTAAATGATGTTAATAATTTTCTAAATTTTGATGCTGGATGTGGTGGTATATCATGTACTGATGCCAATGCTAAATCTAGATGTTTATTCCAAAGATCTGGGCTATATGATAAATCAACTTCTAGAATATAACCCCATTCAGCATCAGCAGCAGTTGATGTTAAAAGACCAAACACGAAAAAACAAAAATACTAGGAAACACCTAATCACCTAAACACCAAGAAACCAAGTTAACAAGAAACCAGAACACCAAACATCGAAAAACAAAAAATACTAAAACACAAAAATATTACGACACTAAAGTACCAAGATACCCAAACACCAAGAAACCAAAACAACTGAACACCAAAACCCCAAACACCAAAAAAACAAATCACTAAAATACCAAAACATCAAAATATAAAAACACCTAAACACCAAGAAACCAAGATACCAAGACACCAAGACATGAAGACAAAAAAATACCAAGACACTGAAATCCCAAAACACCTAAAAACCTGGAAATCAAGATAACAAGACACCGAGGCACCAAGACATCAAAACACCAAACACCAAAAAACCAAAATACTAAAACACCAAAATACCAAGACACTTAAATACCAAGATAGCCAAACACCAAGAAACCAAAACGACTGAACATCAAAACACCCAAACACCGAAAAATTTAAATATTAAAACACTGAACACCCAAACACAGAGAAACCAAAATACCAAAACACCAAAATACTCAGCCACTAAAATACCAAGATACCCAAACACCAAGAAAAGAAAACAAATTAATATCAAAATACCCAAACACCAAAAAACCAAAACACCTGAACATCAAAACCCCAAACGCAAAAAAATACTAAAACACCGAGCACTTAAACACTGGAATGCCAAAATACCAAAATATTTAGACACTAAAATACCGAAAGACTCGAACACCAAAATACTCAGCCACTAAAATACCAATATTCTTGAACACCAAGACATCAAAACAAATAAACATCAAAACACTTAAACATCAGAACACTTGAACATCAAAACCCCAGACACCAAAAAAACCAAAATACTAAAACACCAAACACCTAAACACTGGAATGCCAAATCACCAAAATATTATGACACTAAAATACCAAGATACCCAGAAACCAAAAAATCAAAACATCTGAACATCAAAACCCCAAACACCAAAAAACCAAAATACTAAAACATTAAAATACCAAGATACCCAAACACCTAGAATTCAAAACAATGAAATGCTAAAACACCAAAATACTCAGCCACTAAAACACCAATATTCTCAAACACCAAGAAATCAAAACAAATAAACATAGAAACACCTAAACACAAAAAAACCAAAACACCTGAACGTTTAAACCCCGATCACCAAAAAACCAAAATACTATACCACCAAAATACTAAGACACTAAAATACCAAGATAACCAGACACCAAGTAACCAAAACAACTGAACATCAAAACCCCAAACACCAAAAAACTCAAATACTATAAAACCAGACACCTCGACACTAAAATGCCGAAACACTTATTTATTTATTTATTCATTTATTTAATATAATACAATGCCCTTAACAATAATTTGATGGGCTACATAAATGTAATAGAAAAATATACAATTTAAATATTAGTCATTAAATTCTTTTCCTCTGCCAACAGAAAATTCAAATAATTATTTTTAAAATTATCTAAAGAGTTTAATGATATAAGACTTATTGTATGTAAACAATTAATTGGATAATCTAACTGATTAGTACTGACTCTTGTTCTTAATAATTTAGTTGAACAATGTTTGAAAACAATTGTTTGATGAAGTAAAATATTATCACCTATTTTCCAAGCCTTAAAAAATAATATAGCTACAAAATAATAAATTCTATTTTTAACAGTTAGCCAACCTAAGTTAACTCTATCTGAAGAAACATGGTCTCTTTTTCTTTTTTTCAAAACAAATCGAACTCCTGCATTAAAAGCAACTTGTAATTTATTTAACTGATAATTAGTGATATCAGTTAAAGCTAACAATGAGTAGTCAAATATTGGTCTAACCAATGAGGAGACCATTTTTCTTCTGATATCTTTTGTATTTAAGATATCATAATTAACATAGAGTCTACGTAATGCTCCATATGCTTGCGAGCATAAGTGAGCGGCTTGCTTGTCCCATGAAAGAGATTCATCTAAGAAGACTCCAAGATATCCAACAATTTTATTATAAGACAAATCACTATTATTAACTGAAATATTAGGTAATGACAATGAATTTAATTTATTTAACTGAATTTTTCTACCAAAAATAATAGCTTGAGTTTTGCTACCATTTAAACGTAATTTTTTACCATTAGCCCAATTTAAAATGTGATTAATATCACTATTTACTTTATTAATACAATGTAATAGATTAGCAAACGAAGAATTAAAGTAAATGACTAAATCATCTGCAAACAATAAATGCTTTGAGTATTTTAAAACCGAAGAAATATTATTAATATATAATGAATATAAAAGTTGACCCAATACAGATCCTTGTGGTACACCAGATTTAATTGCAAGCTCAGTTGATTCTAAACCATCGATAGTTGTAACTTGAGTTCTATCAGTTAAATAAGAAGCAAACCAATTCAGAGCATCACCACGTATACCATAGTGATCTAAACCATCAATTAATAAACCATGATCAACTATATCAAAAGCTTTACTAAAATCAAAAAAGACTGCAATTGTAAATTCTTTATTATTCATATTTAATCTGATATCATCTAACAGATATGTAATAGCTGATATTGTATTCGAATTTTTTTTAAATCCAGTCTGATATTTATCTAATAATTTAGCATCATTGAGATAAGCAGTAGTTTGATCATGAACAATTCTCTCAAGCAATTTCTAAAGAATTGGTCATCACACAATGTCACGAAAATGAGATTCATCAAGTGGATGTGCAATCTTAGCCACTTGTAGTGCAATAGCTTTTTTCCATAATCGTGGAAAGATACCTAAGATCAATAAATAATTAAAGATACACACCAGAAAATGTATAATACCAAAGCCAAATGATTTTACATGGTTGATCGAGATACCATCTGAGCCAACTGATGAAGTAGATACATTTGAAATAGCTTTCTTAAGATCTTTCAATTTAATCTCTTTAAATTTAAAAGAGTATGAGACAAATCTCGGTGTAATAGATGACCATCTGCATCTTGAAGTATTACTATTTGAACTTGCTGAATTAATAAAATATAAATTTTGACTGTTTGGCGTAATATGAGATGGAATTACACGATTTAGACTTTTAATTGATCTCTTAGTAATACCAATATTATCAATTTTACTCCAAAACTTCCTGGAATTTTGATTCTCTTTAAACTTATCCAATAGAATTTTAGCCCTATTATTTCTAATAGTAGTAGTAATACAGTGTCGAAGTTCTCTGAATTTATTAAACAGTCTATCAGTTTTATATTTTAAAAATAGTTTATAGACTTTACTTCCCTTTTTAATTAACTTCTTAACAGTTAAATTTATACCTGGTGTATGCTTAACTCTTGATGAAAAGAGAAAAATAATATTTTCACTATTAGCACCAAATGGAATCAAAGACCAATCGTAATTTAAAAAGCTATTCATAATGACATCTGGCCTGACACTTAACCAGTCACGTATTAAAAGTTTTTTCTCTTTAATATTTTTTATTGAATAATTCTCAGCATTATAATTAATATATATTAAATCATGACCTGATAAAAATGGTTCTTTTGATTGACCAGAATTAGTAACATAATTCAAATTAGATACTGCACAAATATCAATGAATGTGTCTGAATGTGATGCATGATGAGATGGCTTGTAATCAACTAAATGCATGTTAATCATTATTTTTCATCATTAGTTTTAGATAAATCTGCATTAAGATCACCAAATATTATTATGTCATTAGATAATAAAGGTTGATTATTTAAAAATTTTTCTAACTCAGCTAACAAACTACCAGTTTTATATGGACGATAAGCAGTAATTAAACATATATTTTGCAAAGTAGGAAGCTTGATATTAATAGCTAAAAATTCAACTGCATTCGATGTATGTTGATAAGATGATGTTTCAATTGAATTAAAATTAAAAAAGTCTAATATATATACAAACACCACCTCCATGACGTAATCTATCAAACCGTATAAGCTTATAATTATTTAAAGCTATTTGAGAAACAAGTATATCACTTGAAAGCCAAGTTTTAGAAACATTAATGATATCAAAGCATTATTTAAAAAATAGAATCTAAATTCATCTATATGTTTAGATAATGATTGAGCATTGATATGACAAAGTTTGAGATTATTTAATTTCAATGCATTAAAGATGTTATCAAGAACAGCAGTTGGTACTTTATTATTGGTGCAATGTATGGCATTAGATAGTCAATTAGTCTGTGAGCCAGAAAATGACAAAGTACTTGGTGAGGTGCTATTTAAACAATTGAGCGTGCTTTTAATATCATACAATAAATCAAAATCGTACCTGTCTTTTAAATAAATAAATCCATCTTTACCAGCAACTTTAACTGCCACAGCATTTTTAACAATCTTACCAGATTGTGGTTTTGAGTATTTAAAACGACGTAAAATATCAAAACGCAATCGTAATAAATGTGGTCTTGCTTGACGATAAAAATAGACTTTTTTATCAAATTTACCTTTGATAGAGTTATCAAAAGATGACATATGAACAGTACCAGCAGCAAAATAATCTGACATAAAAGAAGAGCAAGCTTCTTGGCTATCAAATTTTAAAAAGACAGTGAATTTTTTGTTACCATTTTCAGGATTAACATCTGAACTGTTTTTTTTACTCTTATATTTTTCCATTTATCAAAATTACATAAAACAGAAGATGGTATAGATAATTGTTTAAGCTTGAAAACTGTTTTCAACTGGTCAGTGAATTATTTAATATTACTTGTAACCTTAAAAAGCAGATTAAAGCCAACTAGCTCAGTAAACCATGGGTTAATCTCTTGTACAACAGGAACACTTGGTCTAAGATGTGATGTTTGAGTAACATTAGATGATTTAGCTTCCAGCACAGCAACACGTGCCTTTAAATTAACAAATTCAGTATCATCAACTTTGAAAGAAGATAAAGTAAATTCATTTATATGTTTAACACGTGTATCTAATTCAATATGATTATGAGACAAAGAGCTTAATTGTGATTAACATCGTATATTCTATACATTGACAGCCTTGAAGTATTCATTATAAAATAAAAATATAGGTTATGTTTACAACTACTATATAAAATATCAAAAAACTCCAAATAATAGATATATAATCTAATAAAAAATATATCACACTTAATAGAGAAAAGTTCAGACTTAATAATTATTAAATTATAAATTATTTAAAGAACTAGAATTAACAATATTATAAATAATTTAAGAACGTAATATATTAATGACTGTATACTCTAGCGCATGCGCTCTTTTTTTTTTGTTTTCCTACTTAAATACTAAGACACCAGATACAAAAACACCTGAACATCAAAACCCCAAACAGCAAAAAACCAAAATACTAAAACACCAAAATACTAAGACACTGAAATACCAAGACAGCCAAACACTAAGAAACCATAAAAACTGAACATCAAAACACCCAAACTCCAAAACACTTGAACATCAAATCACCCGAACCCCGAAAAATTTGAATACTAAATCATCAAACACCCAAATACAAAGAAGCCATAATACCAAGACACCAAAATACCAAAACATCGAGAAATCAAGATACCAAGACACCAAGACATCAAAACACCAAACGCCAAACACCAAGAACCAAATTACTGAAACACCAAACACCCAAACACAGAAGAACCAAGATACCAAAAAAAGAGAACACCAAACACCAAAACACTAAAATACTAAAACACCAAAATACTAGAATTAACAATATTATGAATAATTTAAGAACGTAATATTTTAATAACTGTATACTCCAGCGTATGCGCTCTTTTTTTTTGTTTTTGTACTTGAACACCTGAACATCAAAACCCCAAACACCAAAAAACCACAATACTAAAACACCAAAATACTAAGACACTCAAATACCAAGATACCCAAACACCTAGAAACCAAAACAATAAAATGCCAAAACATTAAAATACTAAGACACCAAAATACCAAAACACCAAACATCAAGAAACTAAGATACCAAGAATTCAGAACAGCAAACACCAAAAAACCGAAATACTAAAACAGAAAAATGCTAAGACACTAAAATACCAAGATACCTAAACACAAAGAAACCAAAACAACTGAACATTAAAACACCATACACCAAAAAATTTGAATACTAAAACAACAACCACCCAACACATAAAAACCAAAATACCAAGACACCAAAATACGAAAACACAAAGAAACCAAAATACCAGGACACCAAAATACCAAAACACCTAAACATCGAGAAACTAAGATACAAAGACACCAAGACATCAAAACACCAAAAAACCAAAATACTAAATCACCAAATCACTCAACCACTAAAATACCAATATACTGAAACACCAAGAAATCAAAACAAATAAACATCAAATCACCCAAACACCAAAAAACCGAAATACTAAAACATAAAATACTAAAACATTGAAACACCAAGATACCCAAACACCAAGAAACCAAAACAACTGAACATTAAAACACCAAACACCAAAAAATTTAAATACTAGAACACCAACCACCCAAACACAGAGAACCCAAAATACCAAGACACCAAAATAACAAGACATCTCAACACTAAGAAACCAAGATACCAAGACACCAAGACACCAAAACACCTAAACATCGAGAAGCCAAGATACCAAGACACCAAGACATCAAAACACCAAAAAACCAAAATACTAAAACACCGAATCACTCAGCCACTAAAATACCAATAAACTCAAACACCAAGAAATCAATAGAATACTAAGACATCAAAATACTAAAACACTCAGAAACCGAGACACCAAGAAACAAAAACAACTAAACATCAAAACACTAAACACCAAAAAACTAAAATACTATAAAACCAAACAC
The DNA here is from genome assembly GCA_011426435.1 of Lysiphlebus fabarum. Lineage (NCBI taxonomy): Eukaryota > Metazoa > Arthropoda > Insecta > Hymenoptera > Braconidae > Lysiphlebus > Lysiphlebus fabarum. Next base: position 213,046 of record WSYQ01000326.1, on the reverse strand, counting down.
CTCGACACTGAAATGCCGAAACACTTTAATACTAAGACACCGAAATACAAAAACACCTGAACATTAAAACCCCCAACACCAAAAAACCAAAATATTGAAACACCAAAATAATAAGACGGTCAAATACCAAGATACCTAAACACCAAGAAACCGAAACAACTGAACATCAAAACACCCAAACATCAAAAAACCGAAACACCTGAACATCAAAAAAACAAACACCAAACAACTAAAATACTAAAACACAAAACAGCTAGACACTGAAATGCCAAAACACCAAAATACTAAGACACCAAAATACCAAGACAGTAAATTACCAAGATACCTAAACACCAAGAAACCAAAACAAATAAACAAAGAAACTCCTTAACACCAAAAAACCAAAACACCTGAACATTTAAACCCCGATCACCGAGAAACCAAAACAACTGAACGTCAAAACAACAAACACCAAAAAACAAAAATATTATAAAAACAAAGACCCAGACATTGAAATGCCAAAACACCAAAACAACAAAACACTGAAATACCCGGACATCAAACATCAAGAATACCAAGAAACCAAAACACCAAACACCAAAAAACCAAAATACTGAAACACCAAAATAATAAGACGATCAAATACCAAGATATCCAAACACCAAGAAACTAAAACAAATAAACATAGAAACACCTAAACACCAAAAAAACCAAATACCAAAAAACCAATATACTAAAACACCAAACACCCAAACACTGAGAAACCAAAATACCAAGACATCAAAATACCAATACACCTAAACACCAAGAAACCAAGATACCAAGACACTAAGACATAAAAACATCAAATCACCAAACACAAATAAATCAAAATACTAAAACACAACACACCTAGACACTTAAATGCCGAAACACAAAAATACTAAGACACCGAAATACCAAGACACAAAAATGCCACGACAATAAATTACCAAGACACCAAAACATCTAAATATCAAAACATCAAACACTTAGATACCAAAGTACTGAAACACCCAAACACCAAGAAACCGAAACACCTGAACATCAAAACACCCAAACACCAAAAAACCGAAACATCTGAACAACAAAACACCAAACACCAAAAAACCAATGTACTAAAACAACAAACACCCAAACACAGAGAAAGCGAAATACCAGGACACCAAAAAACCTAAACACCAAGAAACCAAGATACCACGACACCAAGACACGAAGACTTCAAAACACTAAACACTGAGACACCAAAGTACTAAACCACCTAAATACAGAGAAACCAAAATACCAGGACACCAAAATACCAAAACACCTGAACACCAAGATACCAAGATACCAAGACACCAAACATCAAGAAACCAAGATACCAAGAAACTAAAACACCAAAAAACCGAAATACTACCGTTTTCTTTCCTTAGTGTTTAGTTTTTTTCAGTGTCTTGATGTTTCATTGTTCAGGTGTCAGATTTTTGGTGTCCAGGTTTTTTGGTATCTTGGTATTTTGATTTCGTGGTGTTTTTGTGTTTTGGTCTTCTGGTGTTCGTTATTTTGGCGTCTTAGTGTTTTCGTGATTAGTGTCTTGGGGCTTTAATGTTTTGGTGTTTTGGTGTTTTGGTGGTTGGTATTTGTTGTCTTGCTATTTCAGTTTCTTGGTGTTCAGGATGATTTAGTATTTTATTTTGTTGTAGTTTGGTGTTTTAGTGTTCAGTCGCTCGGTATTATACTTCTCGGTTCTCATATGTCTTGGTGTCTTAGTATTTTAGTGTTTGATACCAAAACAGATATATTTATTCTTCATCATGGTCATATTTTTATTGAAGTTTATCATGGAAGCGTAATTATTGGGAGGTTCCTGAGCTGTCAATGCAATGATGAATACTACTATACTTGCGCAACCATAACAAAGTGTGTTTACACTGTTTGCCATTATCTTGCTAGATTCGAAATTTTTCATTTATAATGTTTGTCGAACTGCGTTGGACTTTTAAATATTTTTCAATTTTCCACTAAGAGAGCAAATTTCCAAAATTGAATTAGTTTTTAAAAAAAGTATTCATCTGAAAAATCTGCTTTTTTTTTTTTACTGAAAAGTTTGAAATCGATTTATTGGTTAATGAAAAAGCCGAATATTTTTATCTGACTATAATCATGAAATAAATTAATAAATATATATTTGAGACGTGTAGAGTTTACCTCTATCTCGTGTATATATAGGGGTTCGTTTCAAAACCTCGTTCGGGTCGGATCTTCAAAATAGCGGCGGTTCAGTGTTTTATAATTTTTTTTTAGTGGCAGCCCTGACTTTGCATGACAGAAAAAAAAAGTAAACAAATAAACAGCAAACACAAATAAACAGCAAACACAAACACCTACACAGATTTTCAAAATATTATAATATTCAAAAATTGACTGTTTTGTTGAATTTAATTGATCTAATAATTATTTTAAAAATGGTAAGTTTACATAAACAATGAATACAAAATATTTTTTAGTCATTTTAAAATTTTTAAAAAAGTAATATAAAAATAACATAAAAAAAATATTCTCAGGCTGGTTTACCAGTTGGTGATCAAGGTTTGTTGGAAGCAAGAGCTTTATTATTAAATGCAATTTTCAATGCTCAAGCTATTCTTGATGCTGATGAAACATCGAGTAGTGAAGATGAGGATGATGAAAAATTGTTAATGAATCATTACTTTCGACCAAGAGACAATTTGCAACAAGCTATGCGGATAGAAGATTATGTTGAGCACCTTATACCTAGATATCACGCTGATGCTTTTCAAAGTCATTTTCGTTTAACGATTCCAGCTTATGAAGCATTAGAGTTTGAGATTAGACCACAACTGATGAGACAAGATAATGGGCTTGGTAGTAGATCTACAATACCTGTACCAAAACAATTATTATCTATTTTATGGATTTTGTCTACACAAGACTCTTATCGGTTTGTACTACACTGAATATATATATATATATATATTTTTTATAAAATGTTTGAAATTGTTTATTGATGTTATATTCTTTAACAGGTCAGTTGGGGACCGATTTGACATGAGTAAATCTACTTTATCAAGATGTTTTGTAAAAGTGATAAATGCCTTGGGTGAAATTGCACCACATATAATAACTTGGCCCAATCAAGAAGATCGTCAAAGATACAGTGAAATATTTGAACAATTAAGTGGTATTCCGAATATTATTGGAGCTATTCATGGAACATTTGTCCTAATAAAAGCACCACAAGATGATACTGAAGTATATGTTACTCGAAAATGTAACTATGCATTTACCGCTCAAGGTATTTGTGCTCCAAATTTAAAATTCATTGATATTTTTGTTGGATATCCAGGATCTGTGAGTGACACAAGAATATTTACTAACTCACCAATTTATGGTCAAGTAACGATGAACAGAAATAATTTTTTTGATCCAAGACAATTTATAATTGGTGATAAAGCTTACTTAGTTTTGGCTTGGTGCATACCTCCATATATAAATCATGGCAGTTTAACCCCAGCTAATATTCGTTTCAATAGAATACATGCTGGACAAAGAGCAATAATTGAGCGAGCATGGGCATTACTATTTGGGCGCTATCGAAGACTCAAATATTTAGATATGAATAGAACTGACTGGGTACCAGCTACTGTTCTAGCATGTTGTGTTCTACACAATATTTGTCTGAATTTTAATCCAGTTATGTTATTAAATGAACTTGAAAATGATAGTCGTCTAAATGTACTTAACCCTAAAGATCAAAACAACGAACATGTAGAAGATAATAATGAAGGAAAAGAGTATCGAGACGAACTTTGTCAAGCTTTATTTGCAAGACAAATATGAGACATTTTGAGTTTTGAAAATTGGTAAAAATTGTAATTCTATTCTAATCATAAAATGATGGTGTAAAATTTAAGTTAAATATAATATCATACAGATTTTAAACTTAAATATAATTATTAAGTAAACAAACAATTGTGAATAAAAATTTTTTTGTTAATTTAAGACTGCATATAATTATTTGTTATATCAATAAACTTATAATAAAAATAAAACGTAAAAAACCTTTTATTATATCTTTTTTGATGCTTTTGATTCAACAAAAACAATTAACATTAATATAGACGTTGTTAATATTATGACAGTGACCTATTATCGTTAAATAATCGAATATTCTTGTTTTGATAACAATTAATATCAACATTAATCTATTAAATACAATGCCTAAATATAATAATGGAAAGTTAAAGAAAAAAAATAATTGCAGGACAAATGATAACTCCTATATCAGTCTCATTATTTTACTTATAATTAAGAAATAAAATTATATTTTATTTATCAAAATTATCTCATAAGCAAAAACATGATCAGTGTAGTCTTTTTTAATGAAATTAAGTCAAATTTCAGTCTAGTATTGTTGTACTGAATAATATAATAAAGTACGAAAAATTAAAAGTAATAAAATAATAAAAAAAAGTTAAAAAAAATAAAATAAAAAAAAGTAAGACCATACTGCAAGATGACTATGAAGACTTTGATTGCTTTGAATTGTCTTCTAATAGTTGCTGAACACTTTTTAGCTGTTTTAATGTTTTTATCTGCACGTTAATTCTTTTACGATGACGACGTTTACAAGCCTCCCGTGCCTGACGTTTCATGTCAATTATCTTGTCCACTGAAGACATATTTTTTTTTTTTTTTTTTCTGATGGACCTTGTAAACCTGATGCACTTGGGCACAGTAGTGAACTTAGGCCACCCAATGATGAAGCAGTATGAACCGGGTTAACATTGGGTTTTTTTCCAAACATTTCATGAAACTCATCAAAGAATTAGAAATCAACTCGTTCAGCTCCACTGCTTTTGCTTTTCATATTATCATTTTTACGAATGTAAGCTGCTCGTAGTTCATAAAAATGGCTTTTACATTGTTCTCTTTTTTAAAAAAAATTATTTAGCTCTATATTATCAGCTACCATTTGCCATACAGCAATATTTGACAACTTGGTGCTTTAAAAATTATCCATATTTTTTCTATACGAATATATTAAATTTCTAGATGAATCTTCAGTCCAGGAAGCTCGTTGTCAAAGCTGTCCAGCTGCAAGTTTTTCTTTTTTTTTGCCCATGTAGCGTGAAGATGATTTTATAAAATTCGTGGTTTCATCAGTGACTAAAAAACCTATTGATTTTAATGATTTTATTCTAATGATTTAAAACATCTAAATTAAAAAAAAAAACAACAATTGAAATAATTTTTTTAACATACTTGATGCGGTAGCTTCTGTTGAAAGACCACGAAAAGTATCATTTTGTCTTAACATATTACTACTGGAACTGCAAGAAAATTCTTGGAAGATTCTGGTACAGCATCTTCACCACCAGTACTTTTTAGAGCATGACAAAATATTTAATAAGGAATATTTTATCAATTTTTGATAATAATTACATTAAATAAAAGACAATAATAATAATAATAATAATAATAATAATAATAATAATAAGTGAATAAATGATCAACACACCCGGTGTAGTACTTGGCAGAGTACTGTTTGTCAAATGTAAAGCATCGTCAAGATGTTCATCGTGATTACTTACATCACTTGTTTCATTAATACTTGAACAATTATTATTGTTATTATTAAAATCATCAACTAAATATTCATAATCAGCATATTCATTATTATCAATTGAACTTGAATTATGGTCACTTTCATTGCCTGGTATTGGTATATCTTCAATGCCAAATAACTTTTTAATTTCATCGTTGCACTCATAAAGTTCCATTTCATCTGCTATATTCTCGAAATTTATAATACAATCGCTATGATGCGCCAATATTGTGTGTAAAAATACTTTCACGCATTATTTTTAAATGCATAGCGTTCGTATTACAAACCACGTAACAAAAATATAGTGTGTGAAGGACTACTTTCATGCACTAGTTCTAAGGAATAAATTTTGCGTGAAAGTATTTTTAAACACTATATCGGCGAAAAATGGCGTTTGTATTACAAACTTCGAAACAAAAATATAGTGCGTAAAAAAATACTTTCACGCACTATTTTAAAATAAGAAATCATGTGTTGAAGTATTTCTTCACACTATATTTGCACATCATGGCGTTTGTATTACAAACTTTCATTTAAAAATATAGTGCGTAAAAAATATTTAGAGGTTATGTTTGTTTCAGTTGAACTGAAATTTTCTTGTTAAATGCATATATATAATACTTCTATATTGCTAACAAGAATAATATTGGCATTTTGAAGATGGTGCATGCGCCATATGTTGTTGGTGAAATAAAATTAAAAATATAGCAAGATAATAGTGAATGGTGTAAAAAACCTTTATTATGATTACGCAAGGCACTACTGTTCTTAAACTTGAGGTCTGTGACGACTAGCATAGTTTTCGACCAAAGTTCTATGCGATAGTCCAATTATTACCACAAACAACTAGATCATTCCCAGTTATCACTACAAAATTTTATTTTTTTTTCGTAATAAATAAATTATGGCATAGAAATTTGTTAAACAACTATGCTAGTCGACACAGACCTTTAGTATTCAACATTGCATCGTCAGTTGAAAACTTTTTATTAAGAGGCACGGTAGTGCCTCGCGTCAAGTATGAGAAAAAAAAGAGAGAGAAAACGCAAGATAACTATGGTGCCTATATATAGGGATCTGACCTATTCACCATGGCATCTGATGGTCTATAGTGAACTATTTCCGGACTTCATGAATTACATTACAAAATTTATACAGTATACTATGTTGATGATATCATACTATAGTAAAATAATCTGGAATTCACCATATTGTCTCACTTATAAGACTTTACACAATAAGTGTGTGCGTGAGTGGCTAAACCCCGCCCATAGGTCAGATCCCTATACACGAGATAGAGGTAACCTCTACACGTCTCAAATATATATTATCTTATTCTATGATTATGGTCAGATAAAAATATTCGGCTGTTTCATTAACCAATAAATCGATTTTGAACTTTTCAATAAAAAAAAAAGCAGATTTTTCAGATGTATACTTTTTTTAAAAACTTTAATTCAATTTTGGAAATTCGCTCTCTTAGTGGAAAATTGAAAAATATTTAAAAGTCCAGCGCAGTTCGACAAACATTATAAATAAAAAATTTCGAATCTAACAGATAATGGCGAACAGTGTGAAAAAACTTTATTATGGTTACGCAAGTATACTAGTATTCAATTCAGTGAGTTGCGACGTTCTGATCGACGAGGTGTGACACCACGACATTTCTTGTATATGACTGTCAAGATTATGAAATTGAGAGTTTGTCAAAGCCGCATGATTGCTTTCAAGCCCGTTAGTAAAACTACCAATATCACAAAAAAACAAATTGAAGATGAAGAATACATCAATGATTGCCTTGAGACGAATCTTGCTTTCTTGAGATCGATTCCCAATTCAGCTTGGTATTGGGCTCACCGCAAAAAAGACTTATTTGCTATGATGAGACAAATAGGAATGCCAACATTGTTTTTTACTGTCAGTGCCGATGAAATCGGATGGACTATTGAAGAAGCTGCTTGGTATTTATTTAGAGTTCCAATGTCGAAAAGTTCAGCTATTATTGTCTCCATTCCAACAGTATGACCAGCTGAACGACTAAGAATCAGAAAAACTAACGAAGAATTAGGTAGTTAGATATCGATGATGATTCACCAAATATTTGGAAAGAAAATTTGTTTGATAAGTATGAAAACGACATGAAGATTTCGAAGAAATAAATTTAGCACAGTTTGTCGCTAACTATATATTTCGTAAAGATGGTACTTATATTAAAAGAAAACAATCTAGAGTTATTCGTTACAGGTATTACGATACGGGAAATGACCTAAATGAGTATAAAAGAGAAATGATTACTTTATATGTATCTTTCAGGAATGAACATGAAGAAGGTCTCGCTGATTCAAAGTTTATTAGAATATATAATACTAATGAAGAATTAATATTAAATAACCGTCAAGAATTTAAATCTAATTGGGATATTTCAAAAATCATGGAAGTATGTCGAAATTTATGTAGAGATGATGATTTTTCAGATGATGAAGAAACACATGAAGAAGCAATATAATGCAGGAGCCTGATCCATATGAAATATTCTACAATGATCATAGAGCCTGATCGATCGTAATCTGTATTACGAATTTATGCGGAAAGAAAAAAAAAAAGAAAGGGGACTTCTGATGGAAGTTATTGATCATCTTCTCTCCCCAAACACGTCACTTTTCCAAATATTTTTCACCGGCCCAGCTGTATGCGATAAAACATTCGTCATAAAATTACTTATGGAAATATACAATCGGTATAACGATAATGATGCACACTGTAATGCGTACATTACTTGTGCTTCTACAGGCAAAGCTGCTATTGCTATTGATGGAACTACAATGCACACAGCTTTTAAAATATCTATTGCAACATTAATGTCAATAAAGTTTGGAACCGTTGCCAATATCGTTCATTATTGACACTTAAAAAATTTACGGTGTGCTAAATGTGCAAATATTGACATTGATTGGTCAACTTCTAAATTATTTGCCATTTTTATTTTTTATTTTTTTTCTAAAATTTTCGGATATGAATAATAAACTTATGTCATGACGATCGAAACACAATCTTCAACAATATGTTCATGTGGTCCTGAGAATTAGAATTGAGACTTCCACCCAGAGGACCCAAGTTTGAATCCAGCTCGAGGACAAAAAATATTTTTTTTCAAAATTAAAAAAAAAAACAAAATGGCATCTCAAAAAACCGCGAACACAATCATTTAATCAAACAGCAGGGGGATTTGATATCAAATTGTCCCAGAACCCGCTTTTGTACACTACTCTGGTTTAATTTTTTACATCTTGTACGTTTTCAACACTCGAACACTTAGTTTCATCAAAGAGCTCTTGCTCACTGACAGGTATCTTGATTATATAAAAATTCACAGATAACTAATAAAAATCAACAAATTGATTTGTTTTTTATAGTTATGAAGCTGTCAAAGTTTTTGCTATATCCTCCTTTCTCGCCCAACAATTTATACACATTTTTCGAAATTCACAATATTCCATATCAATATTAATATGATCATGATGTATATGTTTTAAATTAGTATCATCTTGTGGAAAAATAATTGAAAAATTATTATTATCACTTGTTAAGTGTTTGGGAATACGTACATATGATTGACATAAATAAAATGAATCAACAGCTTTATGTCTTCCCATACGAAAAAATGCTTTTATATGATCCTGCTTCTCAGTTTGTTTAATAATGACTGATTTTATTGTCTTAAATTGAATTATATCGGTTGGCAGAATGAATGAATAAGGTGCCGACTTGGCTATGGTCAGGCTTCATTATTTAATCGATGAAATTGTATTTATTATCACTTAATATTATTATTTACACTTAAATTATTATGGAATTAGAAATTAATATTAATTACTAGATTGTACACTGAATTGAAGTCCTTTGATTGAGGTAACAGTTAATCAATACGTGATCTGAACAAGACGAACAGAACCTAGATTATATTAATCTGACTTTGATTGTCTTTAACTTTAGCTATTGAATTTTATTGCTAACTATATTGGTGAACATATTAATTAGTCTAATTTGGATGTATTACAAGAATATATTTGAGTGATCTGAACTAAATTAATGTGTACTAAACTGATTCTGAAACAAAAACCGAACAAACGTGTTCTTTGTTTTAAAACTGAAAGTGAACAGGTAGTTAAAAAAATTGAAAGTTGATATAAAACATCAATTAGATTTTCCAATTGATATTAAAAAGACAAATTTATTGAGAATAGAATGTTTCTCCTCCTATTTTACTTTCCCTTAGCAGATAACTCAACCTAGCATATTAGTTTCTTGATTTATATTTTTTTCCTTTAGCTATATTCTGTTCCTTTAGCTATATCTTTTGAAGATCAGTAGATAATGTAATATGCTTTTTATTTGATGAAATATGTTATGAATTAAATGGGTTTTTAGTTAATAAATTAAAAAATGTCGGTATAACATCCTCAATGAGAAATTTTTTATCTCTGAATCACAAAATGAATTATGGAAACGAAGGATGGTTAGAACCTAATAATGATGATATCATAAAGTTAACAAATGACGATGGATTTTTGATGTATGTTAACCTTTGAAAAGGATTTTCGGTTTTGCTGAAGATTATCAAAAAAGTAATTGTCAATATTAAACATGAATTAATTATGGTACGATCATGTTCTGATTTAAATGCAATAGTGTGTTGTCAGAACTAATAATAGTACTTCATTATTAGATTCAAAAATTTTAAAAATTGAATAGGTCGTACTATATTCAAAATGATCAAATAAAATCAAATTGAGATGACCATCTCTATGGGATTTGGAAGTTGGGATTTATACGAATACTCATTGCTACCAACTACAACGCATCATATATGGACTGTAAAAACTGTAACTCAACTGGAAAAACCACGTTATGTTAGTCTTGGTTTTCAAACGAGTAGAAAAAATAATTGGGATAAAGAATTATCATATTTTGATCATTGTAAAATAACAAATGTTAAACTATATCTAAATTCACAGATTTTCTCTTATGGAAATTTAAATCTTGATATTGAAAAAAATCAATTTTCTATATTATATAATATGTAAGCTAATTTTGCTGAGTTTTACTATGGGTGAAAGATAGATTTAATGTCATACGCACCATTAATTGTGATTGATTGCAGTGGTTAGTGCTGCACCAAACTTTGATCCAATAAATATTCTATTTTTTTGGTATGTGGTAAACTGTATTACTTTCCAAATCATCCAAAGATCTACGTTATTTCCCTTTGAAAAGTAATTTTGCTTTAGGAAGGACTATTTTTTTTGGACAAAGAAAAAAAAAATTTCAATAATGTTCAATAATGTTCAAGTATTTTCAATAAGATGTCAAACATTTTTGAAAAATTGTATAAAACTTACTTGATTCGTTGGATGATTTTTAGTTTCACTGCTGAGGAGCTCGTTTAATCTTGATAACTTTTTTAAAGATAGACTTAAAAACATCAGTCTTCATACTAAAACATTCTTTCCCTACTATTATGTTACTCCAATCTAATGATTTTTCATTGAATGAGCAGCGGTAAGAAAAAGAAGGAAGAACTTTGTGATTGGTGAATTATATATTACGGAAAGGATAAAACTATGGTTAGGAATCCAATATGTTTGAATTCTAAAAATTTGCACCCTACTGTTTAAACAAAAAATATTTTGTGGAAAATAATCGATTCAAGTCAAAACTAAAGAGAAATTAATTTCTATTGTATTTTTCTTAACGAAAAATCACCTAGCTAAGAGAAAGTTTTTCTCCGAATAAGTGATAGCCTAGTCAAAGTTTAAACTAGTTTTAACCTGTTTCATCATGTTCTATTTTCTCTTGAAATATATAGAATTTATAAAACATAAGTTCAACTTATCGACCAGACTAAATTGAGAATTGAAGAATATAACTATAGTCTTTAATAAGAAATTCAGTTGTAATAATAATAATCCAGTCGTACACATAAATATGTTACCAACGTTCCTTTCTTTCAACATTATATTTTATTCCATCATATAAGTCATCGAACTTATACACTAATACTCCAAAAAAAAATAAGTTCAAAAATCTAGCGTATTACCTATTAAAAAATTGCTTTTGAATAGCCCAAACAATAGCGTTGTTTTTTCCACAGTTGCTTCAATGAGTCAATTGAGGGTCTGGATACAGTAAAACGCTCCGCGCGGGGAGCTCGAGAATATGCAACGTTGTTAGCCCGGAAAAACAAGAAAAATTAAAACTGCATATTAAAAAAAAAAAAAAACATATTCATATAGAGAAATAGAATTCTTACAATTTCTTTCTCATAATATAAATTTTTTTAAATATTCAACTCGTTATATTTTGTTTAATAATTAATTAATTAATTTGAAACTTAGTGTATATGTTAATCATGACCTAGCGATTTTAAAAATATGATCAGAAAAATTATTCATCCGTATTGTTTAATGTTATTTATTTATTGTTTAATGCCGGCCATAAAACATGATTGTCTAACTTTGGGTGTAAAAAGTGTGATAGAAATTTTAAAATTGGGAAACTTGTCAGTGGCAATATTGTTTATTATTATGTCAAGAAGTTTTATACAAATTTTCAGAATTTTTTATTAATTATTTATTGAGTTATGAATTTATTAACAAATTGCGCGCCACAAACACCAATGCTTTGACTCTATACACAGTCCTTAGTCGCCTGCAATGTTGTATCCCCCTCATTTATATATATTGTATAATTCTCGGTAAGTGTAAAATTATAATTTTCAAAATTTTTTCATTGTTTATTAAAATATTTCATTGTCTATACAATAAAAAAGAAAGATAGTTTCATGACCTCCGCTATCAATAAATAAATAAATAAATAAAAAAATATCGGGGAGTACCCCACAATCAGCTCAACAGGAGCATGAAAAGAGACGGAATGAAAAAGAGACATTCTCATTTGCAGTCGCTTTAGCCGATGTGCCAAAACTCGTGATAATCCACGAGGATCGGACGGACATATCAGAGGAGCAAGCCAACCTGGTGCAGGGGGAACTTCTGGAAAAGATGGACGAAATTACCCTTAGGGATTTCGTCGCAAGATTCCAGGGATGCTACCTTCATCGAGGAACAATAAGGGTTGCTTGCTCTGACACTGAATCAGAGAAAGGGCTCAGAGGAAGCGTGGGTAGTCTAACTAAGCGAGGGAGCAAATTGGTAGTCATAGACCAAAAAGACCTCCCGAAACTGGTCAGAGTAATGGCACATGTAACGGATAAACTGGTCAATGACGTCAATGTTATATTGAAGAGATTGGCTAGGCAGAATCCGGGACTTAGCACCAGCAGCTGGGCGAGGTATGAGACGAACAAGAAGGAAGCCAAAGGCTGGCACCTTATTCTCGGCATACCAGAAGCTGAGGTGAAGCAGCTGAATAAGCAGGGGATGAGACTATTCTATGGGCTGGGCCGAGCATCTTTTCAGATGCTGGGCAAAAAGACCGAGGATGGTCCCGAGGAAAAAGTGGCGGAGGAAGAAAAGGCGACCTAATGGGAGTAAGTATTCCCTTCGTTCAAATGAATCTGCACCGTAGCTCACAAGCTACGGCGTTGCTTAGGCATAAGATAGTCACCGAGTGGACCAAAATCGTACTGATACAAAAACCTTGGGCATACAAAGGGAGTGTCAGGGGACTGGGACTAACGAAGGGACAATTATTTTATAATACTACGATTTCTAGGCCTAGGGCATTTGTCCTGACTAGGGACGTAAATGCCACCCTTCTAAGGGAACACTGTGGAAGGGATCTGGTAGCAGTGAAAATTGAGACTGGATCAAGGAATGGTGGAACGGTGGTTGTAGCGTCGGTCTATATGCCACACGACTCGCCGGACCCTCCTTCTTCTAATAATGTTGAGGACTGTAAAGAAAGGCAGTGGAACCTGATACTGGCTGGGGATGTCAACGCCCACCATGCTGCTTGGGGGAGCGACGACATCAACAACCGGGAGAGAGCTCTACTGGACTACATGTTTACCACGGATCTGGAAATCATTAATAAAGGTAGGGAACCTACTTTCTTAACTAGTGTAAGGAACTCGGTGATAGACCTAACGATGGCTATAGCTGAAGTGGCAAGTAGAATGACAAATTGGAAGGTCAGACGCTGTCAGATCATAAATACATTCTATTCGAGTGAGCTGCAGCGACCTCGGCGGAGGGCGCGCAAAGTTTTCGTAACCCGCGCAAAGCCGACTGGCTGGCGTATGAAGCGGAGCTGGAGTACTTAGGGCCCTGAATAAGGTACTTAAAGGTAAGCTGGGAGCTGCAGAGCAATATAGAGCTCTACAGAAAGAAAGCTGGCAGTAAAGAAGGCTAAGAGGGACTCCTGGAGACGATTCTGTGGGGAAACCTCTAAAGTGCCGGATGCTGGCAGACTTAAGAAAATTATTGCCAAGGAAGGGAGTGCAGCAGGTGGACCACTATAACTTCCAGGAGAAGGCTATGCCCTTGACCGGAGGGAAGAGATAAGGGTCCTGTTGGACAAACATTTCCCAGGGTACGTAGAAACCATCCTAGCAGACACCTGGAGCGTAGCAAGGAGGATAAGGCACCGGGACTGGGACACTGGGTCCAGGGTGGTTTACATTGAAAAAGTCGAATGGGCAGTGAATGGGTTCGAACCCTATAAAAGCCCAGGAGCTGATGGAGTGCTACCGGTTATGCTTCAAAAAGGATTGAAACATACACTTGTTCCACTCTGTAAAACCTTCAGGGCGTGTATTGCCACGGGGTATATTCTGAGGCAGGGGCGCAAAACGGAAGTTTTATTTATTCCTAAGCCAGGAAGGGCTGATAAGGACCAACCAGGGGAGTATAGACCGATTAGTCTCACCTCGTATATGCTCAAGACGCTAGAGCGTTTGTTAATTTATAAGGGATGGGTTACGGATCAATAGGCCGTTGCATGGAATGCAATTTGCATACTAACCAGGGAAGTCTGTAGATGCGGCACTTCACAAACTCGTTAGTGAATTGGAAGGAGCTAAGGACAGACGAGAACTGGGGGTTGGGGTTTTCATGGATATAGAGGGGGCTTTTAACCAGACCCTGATTGATGCCATAGAAAGAGTGTCGGATAGGCTTGGGATTCATCCAACCTTTGAAGGTGGATTAGGAACATGCTTTCTGATCGTCATATTTGTGTAAGAAGAGGGAGTATTATCTCCACTGTTATAATGTCTGTCCTTTGACGATCTCTTAGTAGATTTGAACCGTCAAGGCTTCCACGCACAGGGGTATGCTGATGATATAACTATCATAATATTGGCAGGGGATGCGTGCACTGCCTGTAGGAGAACCCGAACGGCACTAAATATAGTGAAGAGATAGTGTAAAGACACAGGGCTGTTGGTCAATCTTGATAAAACAGAAATGGTCGTCTTCACAGGTAAGAGAAAGCTGGAAGGATGGAAAAATCCAAAATTCTATGCCAAAATAATTGTACCCTCAAACTCAGTGAAACATCTTGGTGTTATACTAGATAAAAAACTAAACTGGGGTTTGCAAGTAGAGTGAGTCCGAAACAGAGCCGTCATGATGCTATATACGCTCAGAAAGATCTGTGGCAGGAACTGGGGTATAAACCCGGGTTTCATGACCTGGATGTATCAAGCGGTGCTTCCACCTGCAGTTGTGCATGGAGCCATCGTTTGGTGGAAGAGAACTGGGCAGGTGGGGGCCAGGGGTCTTCTGAAACAGGTCAGAGGTCTAGCGCTGAGAGGTATCACGGGGGCAGGTTAAGTAGCGGTAAAAAAAAGAAGGGAGCATTATGAGATTGGTGAATTAACTACATAAATTTCACATGTATATAAATTTTCTTATCTTCTAAAGAAAAAGAATAAGTATAAAAAAAAGTTTGTACTGTTGGTGAAAATAGACAATAAATAAATAAATTTTAGAGGTTCGTAATGGTATATTGAGGCTTTACAGAATTCGTTTTTTTTTTGAGTTTAGCGAAATTTCGGCTAGGAAGTCGTAATTTTGTAAAATTACAGGTACATTATTGTTATTATTATTATTATTATTATTATTATTATTATTATTATTATTATTATTATTATTATTATTATTATTATTATTATTATTATTATTATTATTATTATTATTATTATTATTAAGATGACCTTCACAAACTACCAGAGAGTTTTAGGATCAATCTCGACTATATTGAGTATTGGATATATGCTCCCACAGACTCGATATCTTGCTTTATATGTAAAGAAAATAGTCATTTAGCCAAACATCGGGGAAATACAATTATCATGGGGGATTATAACGCCCGTCTCACCTCTCGGAACTGTGTTAATAACGATACTAACGGTTATAGATTGTTAAACCCTATCCAAATTCGGGAATTAATAGTCCTTAACGGTTATTTTTTTTCTCATATTGATACTCGCAACTGTCCTCTTTTCAATCTTGACCTCATCATTTTGAATTCGTCTATATCAGACAAAATTAAATTTGAAATTGATAAAGACACACATGGCTCGGATCATTCTTTCATTTACATAACAATAGATTTAAAAAAATATTTACCGTAACTCATTGAAATTAACTTCAATCAGAACTAACTTAAAAGGCCTAGAAGAATCATCAAATGAATCTGATTTCAAATTTTTTCTCTCGGATTAAACTAAATCAAATTTCAAAGATAAATACAAATATTATATAAATATAATTTCAACAGCAGTGAAAGATAACACACCTAAAAAAAAGAGTAGACTATTCGATTCAAAAATCCTGTCATATGATGGGACGAAGAGTGTAACAGAGTAAAAAGGCTACGTCTTGCAGCTCAAAAAAAAGGCAAAACTCTTAATCACTTGTCGATCTAATTAATTATAAAAAAAACATTACCATCTCGATAAAAACTTTTTTTAAAAAAAAGAAAGAGGGCTTTAAAAAATTTACTGAAAACATTGGTGGTAGAAATAACATTAGCGATATGTGGAATAGTATGAAAATATTAAGAAAACAAGTTGATAAATAATAACCTAATTAACAGAAACAAAAGGGCAAACAGTGGTTTTCTGGCGTAAAATTCTCACGACATCTCATAGTGTGGGTAAATAGAATAAGAGCTCATCAACACCATCTTGCAGATTCATTGTTTAAAGTTAATGTGGTCAATAGTCCCATATGTGAATGTAATACAACCGATTAAGATATTGAGCGTGTCATTCGGCAATGCCCACTGTTAAATATTCAAAGACAAAAAATGATTGGCAAATTATGTAAACAAAAATGCTTTTCCCTTTATTCTATAAAACAAATTGTATCACAGCTAGATCCAGATGTTCTTGTCATTATAAATAGTTTCATCGTTAAAATAAAGGTAAAAATCTATTGTACCCAATGTACACTTTATGTAAAAAAATAATAATGTAAATGACTATTATAAATATATATAATTATATAGCTGAATAGAACACCCTTGGTGTCCTCAATAAAGCACAATAAAAAAAAAAAAAAAAGGAAACGAGTAAAATAAAAAAAATAAAACACTAAAATTACTTTCCTTATTAATGTCGATATTTCCCTATCCAATAAGCCTCTAATCTTGAATTTTTCCGACGTATGGTTAAAAAGATATAATATTCCGAATAAGCCAGGTACAAGATTTGACTAAAAAATTAATATTTTAGTAAAATTGTCGAGTTTCTGCATTTTTCTCTCTTTCACGTTCATCGTGTCACTCTACTCTCTTTTTTTATTCCACGACATAGTTATTCTTATGCATGTACATATCTACACACATGCATAAATTCGCAGCTGCGCATGTCCATAGAGACAGTTGATAAAGTTTGAAATAAGCATTTTTTAAATTTGGTTACATTTTTGAATTTTAATTTTGATTAAAAAAAAAATTATTATAAACTAATTCGACCCTTGCGATTTCAAAAAAATTCGGAAAATTCAAACCCCGCCGGAAAGAGGTAAAAAATAATAAATAAAAAAAAATTCGTTGATTTCGCGGTTCCTGTTAGAGATAGAGAAAAAAAAATTTATATAAAAATTATAAATAAAAATTTTTTAGAAGGGGGTAGTACAAATAAATTTTTCTAAACCAACCGTAAATTAGTTATTAATTTTTAAAGTTGTAGATGAATATCATCTTAACTCAGGGGTTAATCTATGACGTCGAAAAAAAAAAAAATAAAAGAAAAAAAAAACTTGAAACGATAATTGATTTGAATTGGCTTTCCGTGCATCCGTGGCCAAAAAATAATAACAAAAGCAATTATTTATTGTAAAATTAAATTAACAATTGGATAATAGCTTCAATAATTGATTGATTTAACAAATTTTTTTTTTTGTTTAAAAGATGCAAGTTGACACTCTTATATTATAAAAAAAAAAAATTTTTTTACTTGAAAAATAATAACAAAACACAATTTTTTATTGAAAAATTATTATTAAAACATAAATAAAATCTTTGATAATCGATCGGTTTCAAAAATTTTTTTTTTGTTTAAAAGGTTTGAACAAAAATTTTTTACTCAAAAAATTACAATAATTTGATTCGTTTATAAAAAATAAATATTAAAAATTAAATTATAACTTCAATAATTAATTGATTTTGTTTTTTTTTGTTCAAAGAGAATGGATACAAACTTTATTGTTTATGGAAAAAAAAAATTTTTACTTGCAAAATAACAACAATATGAAATACTAATTAAAAATTAATATTAAAAATTATTATTTAAAATTATTATTTATATTATTGATGTTAATATTGATGTTATTATTAATATTGAAGATCATATAATATTCGTATTTTTCAATTCTATTCATATTTCTATTCATATAATTACTAATATTAATCATGGATATTTCTATTTGTTTTATTTCTGATGTTATCATTATATCCTTTTATTTATATATTTAATATTGATATTGATGATAATATTGAAATTATTATTGATGTTATTATTAACATAAAGTCCATATAATATTTATATTTTTCAATTGTATTTATATGATTATTTATATTAATATTGATGTAATTATTAATATTGAAAATTTTATAACATTTATATTGTTGAATCATTTTCATATTTTTATTTGTATCATTTCTATTATTAACATTATTTTATCCATAAAATTAATATTATTATTGATGATATGATTAATATTAATTTTATTCATATTATTCGTATTTATATTTCTTTTTGTATTATTTCTATTATTAATACTCTTTTATTTATTTGATTAATATTATTATTGTTTATATTATTGATATCATTATTGATGTTATAATTAATATCAAAAGTAATGTACTATTTATATGTTTCAATTAGGCAAGTCCTTATTTTGTTTCACATATCCATCTTCTATCTCAGTCATTTTTTCATTCAAAAACTATTGATTTATTCAAAGTTCATTAAATTTAAGCTCAACAGGCTAGAGAGACAGTTGTAATTAGATAAATAAGTTTTTGATAAGTAACAAAACAAGTGATTGTCTTTTTTCTAATTATAATTTCTTCCAAAACTATTTGTTTATTAAAAAAAATTATTCATGTAATTTTTGATGAATTTATTAGATAAAAATAGCACAATTGAAAAATTCAGATGAATTAATAATTTATTTAAAACTAATTGCATAAATAATATTCTATTTTCGAAATTACATATTCTTTCGTAGCTAATCGTTTATTTAATAACTATTAAGTATTTATTGAAAATTCATTTTCAAATATTAATTATCTAGAAAGATATATTTTAATGCGAAAACGAATTATTAAATATTTATGCTTCAAGAATTTGTTTATGAAATTAAACTGGTGCTATGAAAGTATAATCAAAATTTGCCATAAATTATATTAATAAAAAAAATAAATGTTGTAAAAAAGGGAATTATCATCCACAACGAAAGATAAAAAAACACACTATAAAATTGGTGGTAAGTTAAGAGACCTAAAATCCGCACTTACAAGAGAAAGAATGAGAAAAAATTTCAGAAAAAAAAATTTAATTTTCAAATATTGTTAAAGCAGCAAAGCAACCAATAGAGGTAGCAAACTATTGCAATAACATCAGCAATCAAACGTGCAAAAGAAGCAATCAAAACAAACGTTGGTAAATAATCTATTACTATACCAAGAGTTTTTCCAGTTGCTAAGAATATTGGTGTATTACCGCTTTTAATACCGATTTCTCAGCTATTTCAGCATTGGGTGGATTAGTTGGTGAAGCTTCTGGTGTTATTAAAGCAATCAATGCTATGAAGCCAAGTGAAGATCAATTGAATAAAAGTATGAGACATAATAAAATGATGAAATCAGATGCTATCGGGAGGGGACTTTATTGACACCTCATAAGAGTAAAATAAGACATTATCTTTCTTAGAAAAAACTTCAATTAATGCTACTACAAAAAGCTCTTACTAATAGTGATATTTTACAATTTGCTAAGCACTTGAAAATTTCCAATTTTCGTGAAGTTTTAATGCGTAATAATATGCAAAAAGATGGACTATGGGAACAAGAGTAAGGAATCATAAATTTAAATGATAAAAAAAGCCTGGAACACATTGGGTAGCATATAAAGAACATAATTCAAATTTAGCAATGTACTTTGATAGTTTGGCAACTTATAACCACCGTAAGATCTTATTAGTTATCTTAATGTTGGTAGCATCAATTTCAATTATAAACGATATCAAGATTAGGATATTTACAATTGTAGACAATCATGTTTTGTATTCCTTGCTAATAAACTATATAAAAAATACATAATTTTCTTTTAACAATTTTTCATTAAGTACGGTCATGCATGACTTGAACTTCAACTGGTAACTCTTCAGTTTCAGAAACTGATTATTGTCCACCAATTCAATTATGAAGTGTTAAAAATTATTTAGTAGCCCTTACCTCATTTTTTTTATTCAACTCAATACCAAACATTGATTTTGATAATATTAAAATCAAGTATACTAAGACAAATAGTGGTATAACAGACAATACCAACTGGTAGTTATGAAATAGATGATATTGCTCGAGATTTTGAATCATATTGAATCTTTTTGACATATAATAAAAATACTTTACATTCATATATTAGAATGATTAATGACACTGATTTCACATCAACAAATTTACCAGCATCGTTACTAGGATTTGAACCAAAAAATTTGAAAGCTGATATAAAACATCAGTCGAATTTTCCAATCAACATTAAAAAAGACAAATCCATGAGAATAGAGTGCAACATGACAACTGGTGCTTATGTGGATAATTGGAAAGTAAATTCAATACATAGTTTTTTTCTATCTGTACCACCAGGTTATAAGATAATCGAAGAACCAGCAAATCCAATTTATCTACCAATTTGGGTAAAACAAATTAATTATCTACAATTAAAAATGGTAGATTAAAAAGCATGATTGGCTTATTTTTTGAGGCAAAACAATAACATTTACCTTACATGTAAAATCATAATATGGGAATTGCATTCGATTCGCATTGCTGTAAAAAGAGGAATATCATCATATAAAAACGGTAACGCGATATTTTTCCAAACGACAAAAATACAACGACATTTTTATAATGTCGAAATTACAAACGATGAAATTACAAAAACAAAAATAAATAACGACAAAATTATAAAAATAAAAAATATATTTAACAAAATTACTAAAAAAATTGGTAGTGTTTTACTTCATCTTTTTTACAACACCACTCTTTTTTTTGTTTACTTCAATCAATCACAATGAATGGTGCTTCCGTAATAAAAGTTAATTTTATTAGACCATCAAAAGATAATTTTTCTCACGGAAGAACTGCATATCGGTCAACTTTACATGATAAAATAATTGAATATAAACCAACAAGCAGTTTAGTACGAAAAATTACTTGAATAATAAAGTTTTTTTGAAATGATAAATATTACATTAACACTTTAAATTAAGTTTCGATTGTTTTTTCATTTCTCCATCAATATACAGATAACTATTTTTTTATTATAAATTAATTTTAATGTTCTATTTCTTCTTTCATAATATTAATATCATCGTTATTTATCACAGTAACATCTAATGTTATTTCTTTTTTATTATTTTTACAAGTTCAAACAATAGTTAAATTCTCTTTCCAGCAGCTCCATCGAACTCTTTAAATTCATGTTCATCGCTGTTGAAACGTTCAGCATGTTTATTGGTAAATATACATAATATTGTCCATAAGTTTCAGCTGATAGTGCTGCACCAAACTTTGATCCCATAAATTTTCTAACTTTTGTTATGTGGTAAACTGTAATATTTTGCAATTCATTTGAAGATCTACGTTGTTTGCTTTTGGAAAGTAATTTTGGTTTAGGAAAACCCAATTTTCCAGGACAAAAAGACGTGCAATAATGGTGAATAATGTTCAAATATTTCCAATGTTCAACTAATGTAATATTAATGATTTTTGAAAAATTATATAAAACTTATTTGGTTCGTTGGTTATTAGTTTCACTGCTGAGGAGCTAGTTTAGTCTTGTTACCTTGATACTCAAACATTCTTCCCCAACTATTATGTAACTCCTGCTAAATGATTTTTCTTAGGTTGAGTAGCGATAAAAAGAGGAAGGGAGAACTTTGTGATTGGTAAATTATATATTATGAAAGTGATAGAACTTAATGCTAAGAAATCCAATATTTTCTAATTGAGGGTCCAGATGCAATAACCAGACGCACGCTCAAAGCCTAAAATATTCCGACGTCATACGGAGGAAAATTGTTAAAAATTATAATTGTTCGAAAAATAAAAATATAATCATGTAGAGAATAGAATTACCTTTTTTTCAAAATAAGTTTTTTGTTATTATTATTATTTTGAAAGTTAAAAAAAAATATTCTTTTTCAAAAAATACTTATTTTAATAAATTTAACTCGTATTCTTTTTAATAATTGAGATATTGAAAATAATAGGAAGGGAGCACTCTGTGATTGATAAATTATACGTATTATGTGAATTATATGATTTTCAAAGCTTAAACAAGTTTCAACCTGTTCTATTATGATTTATCTTCTCTTAAAATATGAAATTTGTAAGAATATACTTAGGTCAAACTTATTCACTACATTAAAATAAAAAAAAATTAAAGAGAAAAATTTTTATTACTCCAAATGTGTTTATTTATCTTCAGTTAACGAAACTGTTCATAATTTATTTCTCTACATTTTAAACAATCTATCATAGCAACATGAAAAAAAAAACAACATTCATCGGTATCCTTATTTAAGTCAAATCCATTTTGCAAAGGGTGTTTACATTTTCACAATCCAAAAATTGATGAGTTCATATATAAAAATATAACTTTAATATTATTTTATTTAAATTTCTTAGAATTTTGGCTGCGAATGATTGGAGAAAGAGAATCCGCATCCCCTTTTTCAATCAACCAAAGGTAATTTCATCGATATTTTCAATCGCGATTTCCCACTTAGCCCTTTGAAAAACGCGAAAAACACCCGATAACTTAATTGAAGCTAATTTTTTTTCTCTACAACTTTTATCTAAACTATTTTTCCCTAAACCCCATAGTTTCCGCGTTATTCCCAAAAAACACCCATTTTCAACCCTTTTTGATTTTTTTTTTTCTCTAAAAAATTTTCCGAACCTTTTTAATCCTAGCCATCTAATCCTCTTCTAATTGCGACACTTTTTTAATTTTTTCAAAACCAAATTCAAAAATGGTAGATTCAGAGGTTTTTTTACGGGACTAATTGTAGATATGCAATAAATCATGTTTTATAGCGGGATGATTACATTCAAGTATTTTTTTATCAGGAGTTTATCTAATATAGATTGATATCAGAGGTAGACCGGGGACAACAGACGGGTACGGCCTGGTAGGTAAAACAGGAATGATATATTCCCTCTTTTTCATCAGTCGGTATAGAACATATATATATGGGGCGTTCTTAGTCAAATCACGGGGTCATCTGCCTGACCCCCTTCGATTTTGATAAGATGAGCTGTTATTGAGTGGTTCCGAGATGAAATTAAGCCTCTAATTTTTTGAGATTTTTCTCTTAATTATTCTGGACTCTATCATCGTAAATATCACTTATTTCGGGATTTCTCAAAAAAAGCCTTTTTTTTCTAAATTTTTTTCCACAGATAAAGGCACACAATACACGTATTTCAAGCATATCCAAAATTTGGGTAAAAATTATAAATATTTTTTTTTGATTTTTGAAAATTTAATATTTAGCAAAAAAAATTTTATTTTCAGAAAAAAAATTTTATTTTCAGAAAAAATTTTTTTTTTTTTCTCAAAATTAATATGTGTTGAGTTTTCAATTCGGGGAAAGGAAGATAAACTACTTGAAGTAAGATAAATTTTACCTCGGTAAATTTTCAGTTTCTGCTATTTAAAAAATTTTTTTTGCTGAAAATTGAATATTTAAAAATCAAAAAAAAAATATTTATAATTTTCGGCCTGAATTTCAAGTGTGCTCAAAATATGTGTATTGTGTACCTTTATCTTTAAAAAGAAATTCAGAAAAAAAAAAAAGACTATTTTTGAGAAATACCAAAATAAGTGATATTTACGATGATGAGTCCAGATTAATTGATAGAAAAATCTAAACAAATTAGAGGCTTAATTTCAGCCTGAAACCAACCAACAATAAGCTCATCTTATCAAAATCGCCGGGGGTGAGGTAGATGACCGCGTGATTTGACTAAGAACGCCCCATATGTATGATTATATACATGTGAGCAAAAACGCGAATTATGGACGGCGATTTGGGTGACCTTTACTCAGAACAATTTTTAATTATCATAGGCTTGTAGACCTGGGAAAGATATGCCATGTAATTTTTTTTTAGATTTTTCCCCCCCTTATTTTGACCCCCATTGTATGGGGAATTTCATCAAAATTTGAAATTGGGTTTTTTTCAATAATTTTTTTCGGTTTTTTATAAAAACAAAAAAAATTGTTATGTCAGAGGGTTCTAAAAAGGAATGCAAGGATTGCCCTCGCAGAATTTAAGGAAGTTCGGGGGACCACTCTGGAGATGATACAAAGTGAGTAATTAATTTTTCAAATGTTTTTTCTTTGTTTTCATATTGTTGATATCATTTTTTTATATTTTTTTTAATTCGAAAATTTCAGGAGAAGAAGAAGCTAGAGAAGAGGAAGCTGATGAAAAAGAAGAAGCTGATAATATTGATGGTGATGAAGAAGACATAGTTTCAATTGACAGATTTGGATCTAATGATAAATTTTCATTTGATCCAACTCCAAAGCTGTTTGAAGGTAAATTTTTTTTTTTTATTTTTTTTTTTTTTTTTTACTAATTTTAATTTTTTTTTATTTTATTTTAATCCTTTTCTTCATTTTTTTTTTTTTTTCAGTTGAAAAAAAAGATGAAAAATTAGTTTTGATTAACAAAGACGGATTGAATGGAGAATTTTCATTTGACCCAGCTCCAGAGCTGCTGAAAGGTAAAAATTTTTTTTTTTATAATAATAATTTATTATTTCTTTTAATATTTTGTAATTTTTTTTTTTTTTTTAATATTTTATTTTAATCCCTCTTTTCACTCAAAAAATAGAGGAAGAAGAAGATGAAGAATAAGTTTTGATTTACAAACATGGATTGAATGAAGAATTTTCATTTAACCCAGCTCCAGAGCTGTTTAAAAGTAATAATTTCTCTTTTCTAATAATAACTTGTAATTTCTTTTAATACTTTGTAATTTTTTTTATTATTTTATTTTAATCCTTTTTTTCAGTTAAAAAAAAAGAAGAAGATGAAGAATTATTTTTGATTAACGAATCGGAAATAAATGAAGAATTTTCATTTGACCCAGCTCCAGAGTTGTTTGAATGTAAAAATTTCTTTTTATAATAATTTGTAATTTCTCTCAATATTTCGTAATTTTTTTTTAATATTTTATTTTAATCTTTTTTTCTTTTAATATTTTAATTTTTTTTTTTTCTTGTTTCAGTTAAAAAAGAAAAGGAAGAAGAAGATGAAGAATTAATTTTGTTTAACGAAGCTGGATTAAATGAAGAATTTCCATTTGATCTAGCTCCAAGACTGATCTAGTTTCAAGGTAATTTCTTTATTTTAATTTATTTTTTAATTATTTTATTTCGATTTAATACTTTTTTAATTTTTTGCATTAAAAAAAAAAGACCAAGATTAAAATATTGACGATGATGATGCTGTCACAATTATTCTGGATTCTGAGGAAATCGACAGTGCCCGGACAGGAGTTGATTTCTATAACTGTATGTATCTTCCACGGGAACAGTCAAGGAGTGGACAAATGTGTCCAGTCCCAATTTAGACAAAAGATTATCTTTTTTATTAATAAAGTTATTCTAGTATGTATATATAAAATGATTTTTTTATTTATTTATTTAATTCCTTAGCTACATCCTTTTCTTCAATGAAATTTTGTTTTCAGTTAATTATTTTTAATTTTTTTTGAATTAACTATTTGTACTCAGATGAGGAATTTAAATTAGTTCAGAAAAAAATTCTGAGTACAAATACTTACTTTTTTTTTTTTTTTTAGATAAAAATGATAAAATAAAAATTTTTTAAGTACAGAGATACAACCATCGTACAACTACTAGCAAAATTTCGATAACGGTCACATGAACAGAATAAGAAGTGGACACACTACAACAAGAGCAGGCCTAAAACGATTCGGTATCACGACAGATGAATGGTGTAAGTGGTGCCTTAATAAAGTATAAGAACGGCTGAAATAGTAGAAAATATCATATGGGATTGTGATCAATTTATTGAAGCACATGAAAAATTTATTGCAAGTGTTACAAACAAGGGGAAGAAAGTATTGATCAAAGAAATTGAACATTATGTCAATACTAAAGAAAGAAGGATGACAGAAGGCCTAGGGAAGTTTTTGAGCGAAACTAGAATGGACTTCTAGTAACTCTGTCAATTTGTAAATAGAAGATAGATGGCCGTATGGCCGTAAAAAAAAAAAAAACGGTCACACGAATAGTGTTGCAATTTCTTATTCCATTTTACTGTGAACAGGTGCACGGAGTACATCAAATTTTAGATTTTTGAAAGGTCTAACCTATTTTACAATAAGTTGTTTTAATAAACGTTCATAAACTCAAAAAAAAAATATCCTGTCATATTTCAATTTGTTAACATTTCGTTTGATTTTATTTTAATATTATTTATGAATTATTTGAATTTATTAAATTCTTTATATTTATTTATTTATTTATTTATTTATGCATTTATAAGTTGGAAAATAATTTTAAAAGATTTATTTTGAATTGTGAATTTGCTACGTTCGAAATTTGAACTATGATTTTTTTATTTTATCTTAAAATTACATTTATTTATTTATCATTCGTAATTTTTTCCAAATCCATGAGTTATGATAGTAAGATTTTTTTAATTTTTAGATTATCTAATTAATTAATCAGAGAAACATGGATTTATGTAAACAACAAAAAATGATTTGAGAAAAGTACCGAAAAACACATCAGCTTCTGGAACTAAATCTAAATCCAGCTCAACTTTATTTTGCTATTATTTCAATACGTAGAGATATCACAAAAATCAATTTAACCATAAAAAAAATGTCAGTTGCTCATAGAAGATTGACACAGACGACAATAGCAATACTGACAAGTTTGTTATTAAAATTAGAAAAGTTGCAAGTACAAGGTGCATGTGTTTCTGTGGTTCAAGATCATTTATTAAACAATTCTAATGGAAATTACGTTGAATGGCAAGACTTGGAAAATGCATTCAAGAATAGAATGAGAACAAGTGTTATAGTAAATTTGAAAAATAAGAATTTGAAAAAATTCATGACTAAATTAATGCTAAAAAAATGTTGATTGATGACATATCACATATTTTGCAAGATAAAAATGCATTGAAAGTCAATACAGTTTTAGCTTTAAACTATGAAATTCAGAAACAACATATAAAAAGCATAGAAGTTGAACTAAAATATTTTAGTGAAGGTATTTCTGAAGTTCTACAATCATCAGATCTAAATCAAATATTTAATAATAATTTTGAACATTTGTTAGAAGATGTTGAAGAAGTACAATTAAAAGGATCTGGTTGGTCATTACTCGAAACTTTACATCTTGAAGTTCAAGATAATGATTATACATCATTACGAGGTGGTAATTCATCGTTTGTTGAGTTACCATTATTGATCCAAGAAATACAATCAGTTGTGAACGTACAAAATTCAGATAATTTTTGTTTTATTTGGTCTGTTTTAGCATGTTTATATAAAGTATCTATAAATAGTCACAGAGTTAGGAATTATACAAAACATGTTAATAAATTAAATTGTGATGGAATAACTTTTCTATTAACATGGGAAAAAATTAAAGTTAAATAAAAATAATTATTTTTGGAATTCAAAATAATGATGATAATGATGATGATGATGATGATAATGATGAAAGTAATAACTTTAAAAAAAATAATTTGTCTGATTATCATTTTGCGTGGATAAGAAATTTATCAAAGTTAGTTTATGCACAAGTTTCGAAAAATAAAAACAGAAAAATTATTTGTGATCGTTGTTTATGTTATTTCCATTCTCAACAATCTTGTGATAATCATGAAAATTTATCTAAAGAAAAATGTAAAAGTGCAATGATATTACCAACTGAAAAAAATAACATTTTAAAATTTAAAAGTTACAAAAATCAATTAACTATTCCGTTTATAATTTATAGTGATTTAGAATATTTGTTGGAAAAAATAAAAAATAAAAAATATGAAAAATATGAAAAAAATCAAGTTTATCAAAAACACATTCCAAGTAGTATCGCATACTATCTAAAGTGTAGTTACGATGATTCACTAGCCAAATTCAATTTTCAACGTAGTGAAAATTCAATTGATTGGTTTATTTCTGAGCTTAAACAAATAGCTCATGAAGTAAATAATATATTAGATAATATTAAACCAATGTCACTAACATTACATGAAGAACTACAATTTTTAAGAGCGAAAAAATGTCATATTTGTGGAAAAACTTTTACGAATAATGATTTTAAAGTAAGTGATCATTGTCACTTTAAATCGAAATTTAGAGGTGCCGCACATCAGACATGTAATATAAATTATCAAGAATCATGTATATTTCCAGTAGTATTTCATAATCTTACAGGTTATGATAAATATTTATCATAAAAAAAATTAAAAAGTCAGTTCCTAGGTAAAAATTGATATACTCGGAATATATAAAGAAAGATATATTTCATTTACAAAACATGTAAAAGGTAGAAAAATCAAGTTAAGATTTATTGACTCATATAGGTTTATGGCTAGTTCATTAGATTCGATATCAAATAATTAAGATAATCATAAAAAAAATATAACAAAAAATTTTTGTCAAAATCATGAAGAATTTGAATTAATAACTAAAAAAGGAGTTTTTCCATATGATTATCTTGATAAATGGAAAAAGTTTGATGATACAACCCTTCCAACAAAAGCTCAATTTTATTCGCAATTAAATGAAGAGAATATTTTAGATGAAGCGTACGAGCATGCGCAAAACGTTTGGAAAAGATTTAATATAATAACACTCGGTGAATATTCTAATTTATATTTACGTACACATATCGCTTTTTTAGCTGATGTTCTTGATAGCTTTAGAGCTAATTGTTTGAAAACTTATAAGCTAGATCCAGCGCATTATTATACATTACCTGGATTTAGTTTTAGCGCAATGTTAAGATAAACTCAAATTGAATTAGAATTATTGACAGATTCTGAAATGGTGTTATTTGTGAAGCAAGGTATAAGAGGTGGTTCATCACAAGTGTCAAATCGATATGGTAAAGCTAATAATCGGTATATGGAAAATGAGTATAATCCAGAAGAAGAAGAGTCATTTTTGATGTATTTTGATTTAAATAATATGTATGGAGCTGCAATGCGAGAATGCCTGACAACCCGTAAATTTGAATGGATTGATAACTTTAACATATCAATATTGAATTCAGCTGATGATAATTCAAAATGTGGATATATTCTTGAAGTTGATTTAGATAATCCGACATATTTACATCATTATCATAAAGAATTTCGACTAGCACCAGTACGTGAAAAACCACCTCAAGAAACCAATTAAACACCAAAATTATTAGCAACATTAGATAATAAAAAAAATTATGTTGTTCATTATAGAAATTTGAAACAGTATACTTCTTTAGGAATGATAATTACTAAAGTTCACCGTGTTTTAAAATTTAAACAAAGTCCATGGCTCAAACCTTATATTGATCTTAATACTGAATGAAGAAAACAAGCTCGTAGTGCATTTAAAAAAGATCTTCGAAAATTATTTATCAATGCCATTTATGATAAAACATTAGAGTCTGTGAGAACTCGTATAAAACTAATAAATAAATATAGTGAGAAAGGTGGAGCAAGATTTTATATTTCAAAACAAAATTTTCATAGCCACTTAATCATTGATGATCCTGTAATTATTGAAATGAAACCAACAAGTATAGTTTTAATAAACCAAGTTATCTTGGATTTTCTATATTAGAAATTTCAAAGACATACATGTATGATTTTAATTATAACTTTATAAAACCAAAATATGGAGATAAAGTTAAGTATTTATATGGTGAAACTGATTCTGCTGTTTATCATATATTCAGTAATAATCCATATAATTTAATACGTGATATTCCTGATTAATTTGACACATCTGATTATCCTGAAAACAATCGATATGGAATTCCATTGAAAAACAAAAAAGTTGGTATTATGAAAGATGAGAACGATAGAAAAATAATGAAAAAATTCATTGGTTTACAAAGTAAGATATATTCTTATATAATAGAAGATAAAAAAAATTCAAATAAAAAACGTATACACATGAGAGCAAAAAGTGTTAAAAGATCTACTGTTAGACAAATTACTTTTAATGATTATAAAAATTGTCTTATCAATCATGTTATTTAAAAAAAAAAACAAAATATCATGAAATCATATAAACATGAAGTAACAACAATAACAACTGACAAAATAGCTCTGAGTTGGGAAGATGATAAACCTGAGTTAATAATTGGTAAAACGGATACTTTGCCTTGGGGTTATAAACATATAGAACATAAATGTTTTAGTCAAAGTATGTTTAAATCAAAACTAGTTTAAGTAAAAAAATATTAATGTTAATGATGTATATTATGTAAATTACGTGTATAATGTAAATAAAAAAAGAAAACACAATTATTTAATTTAGTTATCTGATTTATTGATCCATTGATTATGACTATTATCAAATCCAAGATATATGTCACTGGTGATGTTTTATTAATTGCTGTTATTGTAAATAATTCATTTGTCCAATTTGGCTTATACTCTTTCTCAAAAACATGTTTATATTTACTTTTTCTAACATGTTGATTTATTTTAAATTTTATTTTCACATAACAATGATTTAAGCTATTAAATACAGTTTGTTTTAGAATTTTTATATTTTCTCAAATAACTTCAACTGGTTTCATTTTATTGGTACGATGCTTCGTATTATTGTATTCGTTAATTAATAATGGTAATAGTTTCAACCATTTATAATTTCCTTGCATTCTAAATTCAAAGAACATTTTTTTTTTATTGTTCTATTAAATCGTTCAACTATTGATCTTTTTAAATGAGTAAACGTTGAATACATGTGACTATTATATTTTTTCAACATTGCTCTAAATGAAGTATTATAAAATTCTTTTCCTTGATCCACATGAAGATTTTTACAGATTCGTCCTGGTTTGAATATTGATTCCATTGCAGATGATACTTCTTTTCCAGTTTTTGTTTTGAGTCCAACACCCCAAACAAATTTTAAAAATATCAATAACAGTTAAAATATAATTATATCCAGAGTTAACTTTTGAATGTTCAATCATTCCAACAAGATCAGCTTACCATGTTTCATCCTTATCTCGAATAACCACTTTGCGTCTTAAAAAATTCTTTCTTGTAGGTGCATGTAATTCACGCACAACATCTTTTTTAAATTCAGTCATATTTCTGCAAGTAGTTAATACAGACTAATAAATATTTTTAAAATATATAACCACCTTCTCTTAATTCTTCAATAATTGATATTATCTCATTATTATGACTTGAATTACCAGCTCTTCGTGATGCAACTAATAATCGTAATCGATCAGCGAGTTTATTTGAATCATCCGAATAACTATAATCAAGTCTAGATGGAATATCTTTTTTAATACTCATTGATACTGGTATTAATCTACTACCATGATGTTGACTATCACTAATATGACGTTCAATAAAATCTATAAATTTCCTTGATGCTGTATTTTTTATTGGATAAGTAGATTTATGATATTTAGACAGTGCATTTGTATTATCAACAATGTCACAATAATTTTTTTCATCAATATCAGTAATACTTTTTTTATTTGGTGATTTCATGGATAATAATGCCATTAATCCAGGTGTTATTTTGTATGATGTATTTAAAATATTTATTTCATCATCACTAAATGATATCATAGCATTTCCTATTTTATAGTCTGATTTTACTTTTTTTACACCATAATCTTTATCCCATTGTAAACTCATTATTTTTTCTAGGTATTCGTTTGATAAATCATTCATTGATTTATCTTAGATAAATGTTTCTTCATTAGCAGTATCATAATCCATATCTTGCTCAAGTGATACAACATCATCACAATTATCAGAGGTAACAGAATCAGTTTTTTCATTCATAAATAAGTTATTATTTATTATTTGTTTAGAGATGTTTGATGGTAATTGTGCAGTCAATTTTTTTAATGGTTCGACAACAGGTTTAAGATATTCATTTGCAACAACAGCAATATTTTCTTTACCTAATTTTATCATTTGATATTTTTTACGTATAACATTTTGTACTTTTTCAATTTCACTCAAAAACTTAGTTTCTTGCCCACTGAGAGGCATCTTGATTATATAAAAATTTACAGATAACTAATAAAAATCAACAAATTGTCTTGTTTTTTATAGTTATGAAGCAGTCAAAGTTTTTTCTATATCTTCCTTTATCAATATCTCTATCTTTATCAATACATAGAAAATAAATTTTTTCTTTCCAACAATTTATACACATTTTTCATAATTCACTATATTCCATATCAATATTAACATGATCATGATGTATGTTTTAAATTATTATCATCTTGTGAAAAAATAATTAAAAAATTCATATTATCACGTATTAAGTGTTTAGGAATACGTGCATATGATTGAAATAAATAAAATGAATCAACAGCTTTATGTCTTTCCATACAAAAAAATGCATTTATATGATCTTGCTTCTCAGTTGCTACATCATCGGAAATGAAGAGTGAATTTGGTTTTGCTATCACTACTTTTCGATGTTATTATATCAAAATTTGAAACTCGTAATATTAAAGCTTGTTTCGGATATTCCATCTTAATGAATACTGAGCTCGAATCGTATAAATTACGGTATTTTATAGTTTTACAATTAGTTTATACTCAACTATGATTGAGCATACACCTGATAAAAAGAAATAAAAACGGTACGAAAAAGGAATACTTTATAGCCTAATTAACAAGTTACCATTTGAACTTCATCTCCCTGGTTACTCATATTGTGGACCAGGAAATAAATTACAAAAACGTTTAGCAAGAGGTGATCCGGGAATTTATCCCTTGGATGCAGCTTGTAAAAATCACGACATTGCTTATTCAAAAAATCGAAACGATATAAAAGCCAGAAACGCAGCTGACGATATTCTAGCTCGTGAAGCAACCAAACGTATTTTCTCTAAAGACGCTAATTTAGGTGAGAAAGCTGCAGCTACATTTGTTACTGGTGCTATGAAAGTAAAATCAAAATTTGGTATGGGTCGTGTTAATAAAAAAAATTAATGTTGTAAGAAAACAAAATTATCATCTACAATAAAAATAAAAAAACGAAAAAGAAAATTGGTGGAAAGTTATTAAAACGTAAAATTCGCACTAACAAGGAAAAGGATAAGAAAAAAATTCAGAAAAAAGGACTTTATTTGACACCTCATAAAAGTGCAGTGGGACTTTATCTTTCTCCAAAAAACTTCAATTGATGCTATCACAAAGAGCTCTACCTGACGGTGATATTTTACAATTTGAAATCAATTGATCAATTATTTTCTTAATTTCCGGATCATCTATTTGAGCCTTTTTAATTTTTTCAATCAACCCTTGACCACTTTCTCGTGTATATAACACTTCAATCGGATTGCGACTCAGAGCATCGACATGACGCATAGCGGTACCTGACCGATGCTCTATTGTATAATCATATTGCTCCAAAGTCAGAGCCCACCTGACTACTTTAAAATTCAATTCTTTTTTCTTCATAGTATAAACAAACGCTTGATAGTCTGTTATAATTTTAAAGTGTATACCCATCAAATATACTCTAATTTTTTCTAGCGCTTTTATCACCGCTAAAATTTCTAACTCGTAACTTGTATACTTTTCTTGAGTTGGTGAAGTCTTCCAACTTGCAAAATAAACTGGGTGAAATTTCCCATCTTCACTGTCTTTTTGCATAAGTGCTGCTCCAAGACCTTCTCGAGAAGCATCTGTATGCAGTTGCGTCTCAGCCTCTTGTCGATATAATTTTAATACAGCCTTATTTATTAATGTATTTTTTAACTGTTTAAATGCTAGTTCTTGCTGAGGCCCAAATTTAAATTTAACACCATCACGCAGCAAATCAGATAAAGGTTTAGTAATTAATGAGTATTGAGGTATGAACTTACGGAAATAACCGGTTAACCCCAAAAAACTTTGTATTTTCTTAACTGTATTTGGTACAGGAAAATTCTTTACTGCTTTAGTCTTATCTTCTGACAGACTAATGCACCCTTTTTTCACAACATAACCCAAATAATTTACTTGATTTACTAACAATTTACATTTTTTCCAATCAATAATTAAACCATATTTTTTTGCTGTATCTAACACTTTTTTAAATTTTTCAATAGCTTCACACTCAGACATAGCTGGAATAATTAAATCATCTAAATATGTCAACACCACATTTTCTTTTATTAATTCGTTAAACACTGCTCTGACAAATGTCTGAAAAACTGAAGGCGATATACTTATTCCAAATGGTACCATTAAAAAATCATACTGAGCATCAGGTGTAACAAATGCTGTATACCTTATACTTTCTTCTTCAATAGGCACGTGGAAGAAACCATTTTTTATAACCAACGTGCTAAAAACACTTGCGTCTTGCAGTCTATCTAGTTGATCTTCTATCAACGGCAATGGATTGCGATCTCTTATAATTTTTTTATTAAGTTGTCTATAATCAACACACAGACGAACTTCACCATTTTTCTTTTTAACTGGTACAATTGGGCTAGAATATTCAGAGTTACTTTTTCTAATTATACCTCTTTTTTCCCAATCATCTGTTATACCATTTATAATTTTTCTTTGCTCTGCAGGTAGTCTTCTTGGGTTCTGAGCAACAATTATCTTCACTTTTACGTTAGTTTCCTGAGTCTTTTCAGGCACATAATTTTCAACTAAATTTTCAACTTCATTTTCAATTTCTTTATTTTTAATATGTGTCAATGACACATCACACTCTTGCTCATTGTCTTGTATATTGACGCTCAGAATAGACTGCCAAGCTGGATCATCTGTCTGTACTTCAACTTCTGTTGGCTTTATTTGTTTAATTGTGGCTTGTCTCTTCTTTCAATTTATTTCTGCTAAATCAGACAACTCACCACCAATTTTAAAATCATGTCCCATCCACTCGTCGGGAATAATATCAATATTTAATGGAAAAAAATAACCATCAATTTCTACTTCTGTATTAAATCGACCTAAAGTACACATGTTAGTCGCTCCCATACCAGTGAACATAAGCTTTTTACTTATGAAAGGTGGTGCCCAGACTTGCACATAGAGACTCGCTCAAGCAATGTGCAAGTCACTACCTGAGTCAATAATAGCTTGAACTGATTGACCCAACACTTTTACATTTTTATATGTTTTTTTATCACTTTGATCTAATTTATCTACTCGAACTTTGGGTTGCACTTTCTCACTTTTTTCTTCATTATTTTTCTTACATTTAGGTGCAGTATGCCCAAATTCGTTACACTTGAAACATTTTTTACCTTTACTTTTATCTGGACAGTCATGGCTATTGTGCTCTTTACTGCCACAAGAAAAACACTTTTTATATTTTCTATCTTTATTTTTCTCACCATTTATACTTATTTTTCTGTTCTTTTCATTTTCTGGTTGTTTCTTAAATACTTTATTCTTTTGACTATTTATTTTTAATTCTTCATACAACTTTATCTTTTCACGTAATTCTTTTATTGTTTTTGCACCATATAATAATGCCTTATGAGACTCTTCATCTTTTATGCCTGCGATTATATATCTAATTATTACCCCAGTCTCTATACCTGGTGCATGACTCGCTATCTCTGTTGCACGATACACATACGCCAAAAAAGTTTTTCTTCTTCTCTAATAATGCTCATTGCTTATGCACTTTTCCACTATCCATGGAATCTGAAAATTCATCAAGCAATATTTTTTTCCACCTAGACCAACTGTTAGCCTTGACACTTTTCATGAACAGAGAAGCTGCACCTTGAAGTAGTCTTTCAGTGTATATTTTTATATATAGATCTGACCACTCATATTTTTCGGCAGCTTGTGAAAATCTATTAAACCACTGATGCAAGTTTTCACCCTTTTCTCCACTGAATTTTTCAAACGTGTCAATCACTTTGTCCAGCTGAACTATTGGCCTTTCATTTTTTCTTATTGTTCTCTCTCACTCTCTTGGCTGTTGAGTTTCTTCTTCGCTTTCAGAGTCACTCTCTGATGACGTCACATGGCTTAAATAGGCTTTACGTAGTCTTTCTCTTAACTCACCGCTTCGGCCATGTCTGTTAAGCCCACGTTTGGTCAGCTCGTCATTGAGTTGCAAATGTGACATGTCATCTATGAACCGATTGTCGAAACTGTCACTCTCACTATCGGTGTCACTAGTCTCGTCATTATTTTCTTGATTCTTGTCTGTTGATTCTTCATCCTTGTTTTCATCTACGTCGTTGTCATCTAGCCCCTTCAAAGCCTTACGGAGTCTATCCATCAAGACAGCTCTAGCACCTTTGAAAGATTTTTTAAGATCTTCTAGTCTTTGGCGTAACTCTTCAGTCGTTAACGTATCTATCTCTGCACTACTTAAATTACTTCTTGATGAAATATCTGATGAATTTGGACTCATTATGACACTTTAGACAAAGTCTTTTGTTTTAATAAAACACTAATGATTCCACTTAAATCCGTCATTAGGTTCAGTCAATCACTATGTAGTCCATAATCTGTCGCGATCCCGGTTCGGCCCTCAAATGTAGGATATTATAAAATTATGAGATGTAGGATTTAAATAAAGGACAATTGAACTACGTGATAAATTTCTATATCTTTCAAGAGTCATGTACTTCTTTAACCATGTCGTATTTACAACGTCATTGTCAAATGAATCTAGGAATTCAGGTAAACATATACTATTATATTTTGACCCTCATCACTTTATTAATAATAACTTGTGACACGTTCAACCACCTGAACATGTCTTAAGACATACTTATTCTTCTGTTTTTATTTCTCAGTAATTTTCCATTTTTACCAGATTCATTTAATGACAAGATTGAATTTTTATCAGCATCTTTAGTTTCATTTGGTTGCTTTGAAATAAGTCATTGAGTTGATAATTGTTTATCTTCAGTATCAAACGTTAAACTGGTATTATTGGATAACGTGGTGCTTGATTTATCAATGTCTCCATCAACATCAGTGTTATCATCATCATTACGTATAATTACGTATAATTACGTATAAGTCACTTAACAATAATATTTAGATGTTGTTTAGACTATCAAAAACCTTATTAAATATTTAAATAAAATAAAAAAAAAAAATGAAATAAAGCAAGCACACCTTCACGGTATACACTTAGTCTGATTATTATATTTTTTGAATAAACAATCTTTAAACTTTACAAAACCTTTTTTGAAATTAAAAAAAAAAAAAAAGCCCACTGTGTACGGTATATACCGTCAATGGTTTAATTACTCATCAAACTGCTTTTTTTCTACTAAACAATACATTAATTACTTAACCGTAATATTTAAATGTTGTTTAAACTTTGAATAACCTTATTTAATATTAAAAAAAAATATTTAAAGATAAATGAAAAATCTAGCAAGCACACAAGGCACGCCAACAGTTTAATTACTCGTCTCATCTTTTGATTTTTTAAACAAACAGTCTATAAATTAAACAGTTATTAATATACTATTAATTACTATTAATAATAATTCAATATTCTTTAATCCTTCAAAAAAGTTATTTAATATTAAAAAAATTTAAAAAAGAAAACCATGTGTACCGTGTATGGTACATACTGCTAGCGGTTTTATTTTCAAAAATAATAGTATTTTTTTTTAGAACATTTGTTCCATGTAATCAAAAATTTTCGAGGTCGCCCAAGTATTTTAATGGATCTGGGCATTACAACATCTGTTATATTATCAGATACATAAAAACAAACTGGTGTGCCACTAAGACTTATGTTTTGTATACCTGATAAAAGCTGTCCAGAAATTTCAGTTTGTACATCTTTACCTGTGTCTAATTCAGGCGGATAAGGCCAAAGATTAATATTAATGTGTTGACGCCGACATTTCTCAATAGATTGTAATAACGTGATTTTATGATTAAACTGAGCTACTGGTAATGCTAGCAAACTCCAATTAATCAATTTTTTTATCAATTGATTCAATAATTTTCTTTTTTGTGGTACGCTGATTGTTTTTTTTATTTGTTTTAGATAGGATTCACTGGTGATTTGATCTTCTCTTTGAATCTTGTTATTTAATGTGTGGATGTAAACCTCAGCATCATGTTTCCACAAGTTATTTGATTTTTCAAGCAGTTGTATACTGCGAGAAAAATTGTCGTTACAAGATAAACTGCACACACTTTTAAGATCATTAAAAATTTTTTTAGTTATTTGTTCTCTTCCAGAAGCATCATGTGAAACTATATCTGATGATATATTTATTATCAATGAAGATGGACACTTTTCTTTACCATCTTTCTCATTTTTATTTACATTTGATTGTGGATGTTTATAATTAGAAATACAGTACTTTTTAGTCCATCTCGAATCACATAACTCTTCGGAAAAAAGAGAATGAGAAACATGTATACGAGCTGCTAATATATGTCGACATGGTAATTTTAAAGAACTTTAAAATTTACAATCACATGACACTATGTCAGCAATTGACTGAATTCCATCTTTGG
This sequence comes from Lysiphlebus fabarum, assembly GCA_011426435.1. NCBI lineage: Eukaryota > Metazoa > Arthropoda > Insecta > Hymenoptera > Braconidae > Lysiphlebus > Lysiphlebus fabarum. The sequence goes on along the minus strand of WSYQ01000326.1, from coordinate 174,002 downwards.
TAAAGAATATGCAATTTTTTTTTTTACACTGATTTTTAATTGGATGCCAACATTTATTAAAATATAATTCGACAGATAAAGGAGCAAAATCTGTAAATTCTTTATATAATCTTTGATATCCATATTCACTTATACTGTATGTCATTTTCTGCATATATTCTAAGCATTCGGTTTTTATTTGTTTTGATATTTTTCTTTTTTCACCTGTAATTTCACGAGAAAATGTTTGAAGTGTGTGAAATCGACACAAATATAACGGTATTTCTTTAAAAACTATACCAAAAGCAGCTCTCATGGTCATGCCTTTATCTGTCATAATACAATTGATTCGTGAACATGCTGACAGATCATCATTTTTAAAACAATTACAACACCATTCAAAATTATCAGCATCTTTACCAGCAAGAAGACCAACACCTACAATTTCAGTAGCCCTGACTGAATCTTTAACGACTATTAATAAAACTAATGAGTCAGACTTGAGTAATTTATATGTACAATCGATGAATAATAATTCCGGCCTGAATTTTAACTTCATATCTGGTGTAGCAAAATGAAGTGCTTTCAATTGATTATTGATGGCTCGAATTTGTGTATGAGCACCTAAAAAATTGTTAAAGATAATAAAATATTTTTTCTCAATAAATATCTATTCATAGATAACGAAATCATTTAAAATAATCGGTTTAATAATGTACAAAATGAGTATACCTTTTGCTTTCAATAATTGAGTAGCTTCTTGTAGATTTTCAGATCGATGTAGAGTACTTTGTAAATTTCTTATATATCTAAAAGTGTTACATTTTTGCCAAATTTATTAAGAATATGTTGTTGTAAAAGTTTGTGGTTACATTGTAACTTTAACAATTTTATTACTTCATTCTTTTCGTCCAATGATAGTCTACGTATTTCAGGTAAATATTCAAAAAAATTCTGAACGGAAAAATAAATTTATTATTGAAATAAATATATGTACACACTATTTAATTTACAATATATTTATGAATAATGTATATATGACTAAGACTTTGCCACGAATTATTATCGAAATTGTTTACAGTATCTACTCGACAATGAATTGACCGGGTACGCCGTCCACAGTACACACAAACGTTCAAAGAGATATTCAAAAAAATATAAAGCAAGTACACCGTGTACGGTTTATACCGCTGGCTTATAATAACTTGTCTAAATGCTTTATTTTTTTAATAAAAAATATATTAAATAAACATTCATTACTATGTAATAAATCAATTAACAATTATATTTGAAAGCTGTTTCACCCTTATTAAATATTTAAAAAAAATTAATCTTTTAAACTTCAAAAAATTTTATTTAAAAATGAACAAATTTAAAAAAAAAATGAAGCATGGAGACCGTATACGGTATATATGGTTTATCAAATTTTAAAACTATAAAAACCGTTTACGGTATCTACCCCTTAATGAACTGACTGAATACACCGTTTACAGAGTATTTATACTGTGAGGGGTTACTCGTATTAAATAATAAAAAGTTAATCTTGAAATTAACAACTTTAGATTATATGTTTGAGCTCCCATTTTAATCTATTAATGGATTTTTTTTTTTTAATATGGCTCAAATTGAAAAATAGTTCAATCAAAAGTTGTAGGAAACAGAGAAGGACATAGGAATTTAAAAAAAAAATCAAAAAAATTCAAAATGGCGGAGTTTCCGCTATGAACATGATTTTTTTAAATAGGAACTATACTTTTTTTTTGTACCAAAAAGTTTTTCACATCAAAACTAACACTTTTTATTTGAAAAATTTTTCGATTAAATCAACTTTTTTTTTGGCTAAATTTCACTTTTAATGGATTTTGCTCGAAAAATATGCTTCCAATCGAAAAATAGTATTTGAAAAAGTTGTAGGACTCGAAAAAACAAACAAAAAAAAAAAAAAAAATTACAAAAAAATTCAAAATGGCGAAGTTCAAAGTATGAACATAGTCCACTTTAAGGTTAGGTGGTTTTTTTTTTATTAAAAATAGTTCACAACAAGACTAACACTTTTTCTAAATGAAATTTTTCAGCTAAAGCCATATTTAAAAAAAAACCTACATAACTTCAAAAAAAATTTATTTATCCTTCATACTCCGCCATATTGAATTTTTTTATTATTTTTTTTCTTTTTTTCCGTGTTTTTTTTTAAGCCCTACAACTTTTTCAAATACTATTTTTCGATTCAGAGGTAGCTGAAAAATTTCATTTAGAAAAAGTGTTAGTCTTGTTGTGAACTATTTTTTCATAAAAAAAAAAACCACCTAACCTTAAAGTGAACTATGTTCATACTTTGAACTTTGCCATTTTGAAATTTTTTGTAATTTTTGAAGTGAAACTTCTTTTTGGAGGGTAGGTGGAAAAAAAATTCGTCACGAAAATCGGGGACGGGAATCGGGAGTCAAGAGTTGGGGACGGAGATTGAAACACAGTATACATAGACAACGCAACAGGCAACGCAATATACAACGAAAAATGAAACACAGTATACATATAGCATAGGCAACGCAACATGCAACAAGAAATGAAACACATAGACAACGCAACAGGCAACGCAATATACAACGAAAAATGAAACACAGTATACATATAGCATAGGCAACGCAACATGCAACAAGAAATGAAACACAGTATACATATAGCATAGGCAGCGCAACAGGCAACGAGAAATGAAACACAGTATAGTATAGTCAAGAAGACTAGAGACCAAGAAGACTAGAGACTAGGTTTCTAGTCTTCTTGCTAGAGACATCTAGTCTCATGAAGACTAGTCTCTAGTCTATATGAGTATAGTTTGAGAAGAAGAAAAAAGAAATAGGCATGCGTATAACTAAAATAAGATCATACTAATTGAGAAACATGGATATACCATCTATCTTGTGGGACTCAAATACAACTGATCCAACTGTCAAAATCAACAACAACAACAACAGCAATATATCAACAATAAGCAAAAGATTGGGCAGACCACCCAAAGATAATAAAGAGAAAAAAAAAAACTAGATTCAAGTTACAACATCGTATTACTAAATCAACTCTCTGTATTAATAGATAATAAAAACACAGCACTTAAAAAACAGATAATTGATGAACAAAAAATCATACTTGATGCTAAACAAACCAAGCTGAATTGAAGACAAGCTTAATAAACAAGCAAAAAAATACAATCAGCTCAGGAAAGAAATAATAAAGTTAGTTGATGGTAAACTAAATGCACATTACAAACGTAATGACGAATTTAAACTTGAAATCAATGAATTAATGGACGATAAAATGGAGAAGTTTGATATCAACATCAATAATATTTCTACAACACTTGCAACAAGAATTAAATTATGTGAAGATGAATTGAAAGATCATTTGGTGAAACTAAATGAAGTATCATCCAGAATTGAAGCACTTGATAATCTATCTAAACAACATATCAACTCAGTAAATGATGAGTTAAATGAAAGAATTAATAGAATGTCTAATATAATAATAACAGAGGTACCAGAAGCCCATGGTAATAGTTTAACAACAGGTGAATGTAAATCACATAATAATGGTAAGATAACTGAATTAATGGATTTTATTTCTACTAATGCTGATTGTAAAGATATTAATTATAGTTTTGACAGAATTGGTAGTATTGAGAATAATAATAATAATAACCATAGTAGACCTAGAATGATCAAAATACAGTTCAATAATATTAATTCATGTGAAATTATCAAGCAGAATTTCTTCTTGGCAGTAAAAGCCAAGAAGCTATCAGGATGGATAAGCCAGGTATATCTCAACAACGACCTCACTAAATACCAACGACAACAGAAAGCAGAATTGATACAACAGCTTCCTACATCTAGAGACAACAACAAAACAGTGAAATTAATACATGGAAGGTTCAAAATAGTTGCAAGAAGAATTTCCAATCGTCAACCACAGCATCAGCAACTAACTTAGCATTAAATATAACTGATGAAACACAGCCAGTTAACACTAATGTGACGACTGAAATTACCCACAAGAAAAACAAATCATTCAACATATATTACCAAAATGCCGGAAGCATTAATAACAACAAGAAAAATCAATTATTTATAACATAATCTTGTGGTGATTATAAGTGCTACGTATTATCTGAAACGTAGCTGAATAATAACACTTATTCTTCTCATTTTTTCGATTGTGAATTATACAATGTGTATTGTGCTGATAGAAAAGGCACGTGGTGGAGGTACACTTTGTGCCATAAAAAAGAAATATCAGACACACCAAATTCAATTACCATGTGATATAAAGAATATAATTATTGGAGTGTCTATCAGTATTCACCATACACCATTAAAAATATATTGTTGCAAAATATTTATTTTGCTCCTTTTGTATCAGAATTTCAACATGGATTCTTACCTGGCCGTTCAACTACCTCGAATCTCCTGGTTATGTCAGAGTATATTACAGATAAATTGGATGCCAAATGCCAGGTGATACTGACATGTCTAAGGCATTTGATAAACTTTACTGGCCTGTTCTAATAAGCAAATTAATAAGCATTGAGTTACCACTAAACATAATCAAGCTAGTTAGATCGTATCTGACAGAGAGAAAATGCTTTGTTTATGTTGCATCTGATCCATATGTACCATTATCTGGTGTACCTCAAGGGTCTAATCTAGGCCCTCTTCTTTTTAATATATTCATCAATGACTTGCCCAATTATATACCATGTGCAGTACTGATGTACGCTGATGATGTAAAAATTTACTCATCAATCTCATCGAGTGCTGATTGTAATATTTTACAAGATATCATTAATAAATTTGCATATTAGTGCCAAACAAATAAATTCATAATCAATGAAAAAAAAATCTTGTCTTTTAATCGTCCCAGGGAAAAATCGTCAAATTAAATCAGATCTACTTTGATTTGAGCGAGATCTAATTTAATCTAATTTTATCTGGCTCAGATAAAATTTGATCCAATCAGATCGAATCTGATCTGATCAGATCTGGGTACAGATCAAACTTGATCCAGACTCAGATCAAATCTTATCTGACCAGATCTGACCAAATCAAATTTGATCTGGACCCAGACCAAATCTTATCTGACTAGACGAAACTTGATCTGGGTCCAGATCAACTCTTATCAGATCAGATCTAACTAGATCAAACTTGATCTGGACCCTGATCTGACTAGATCAAAATTGATCTGGACCCAGATCAAACAAGATCTAATCAGATCAAACAAGATCTAACCTTATCAAACTTGATCTGGACCCAGACCAAACTAGATTTAACCAGATCAAACTAGATCAAACTTGATCTGAGCCCATATCAAATCTTCTCTGACCAGATCTGACTAGATCAAACTTGATCTAGACCCCGATCTGACTAGATCAAATTTATGGTCAGATCAAACAAGATCTAACCATATCAAAGTTGATCTGGACCCAGATCAAATCTCATCTGACTAGATCAAACTACATTTGACCAAATATTATTATCATTTTATTATTAATATTATTGTTATTATTATTTGAGAATGTGTTGTAGGAGTTTTAATTACATAAATCAACATTATACAATGATTGGAGACATTGATCCTATTACAGAAAAATAGGATAACTAGAAAGCTCAGCTTTCAATGTGTTGTAGTAGTTTTTATCACATAAATCAACAATATATATTACTTTAATCATAATATTATATACAAATAAGCGGTTTTACATGACTTTCTTTTTCAAATACCGATTTGGTTGATCGCAAACGTAATTGCCTACTTCAATAAGATGATTTATGAAGCTGATGCTTGCAAGATTTAGTAACTCGAATAAGTTGCGTTTTTCGACAGGTATAATATGGTCAATTGTTAACCCAGTTTTTATATGAGCAAATTTTTTATGAGGCTCGATTGAAAGAATTTGAATCATCATAAAAAAATTCTCATTTATATGTACTAAGAATCGGATAGAAGCATAGACGATCGAATTATCTACCTCTTTTAGTTTTATTTTAACGATAGAATTATTTGAGTTTGTGATTTTATAGATCTGTGATGTAAATATGTCACCACTGATCACTGCTCGAGCATTAATACTTGAACTATCAATACATGTTTTCTTTGAAGATAGTCAAATCTTCTCAATATTATTAAAAACTGGCTTATTTTTGTTAGCTGTGCCAAGAAATTTAAAATTATTTATACTTTTTTGTTGTACGTTGATTGTATTTTTTACTTCAGCGATTTCGCTTCTCAAATATATTGCGTTCTGAGCCATTTTTATTTTTTTTATTACTTCCGGACCCAAATTCTTCGAAAACCTCAAAGCTAAAGGATAATTACTTGCTAAACATTAAAGAATTGTAAATAATAATATAAGAAATAATAAAATAATAAAATATCGAATAGAAAAAATCTTTATAAATATTAATGTTGTATGAAAATATAAATAATAATAAAAATAAAAAATAAATATATGATAATAATTAGTTTTAATCATAGGTATTGTATAATATCATATTATACATATATATAATAATATACTGTATTGTATTGGTAATTTTAACAATATGGTATACTAAAAATTGGATTGTATAATCTTTCTTTTCTGATTTGCCACAATCTATAATGAATGTGCAATGTATATATATGTATCAGTGCCCTGTAAATGGATTTGTATTTGTTGGGACTGACTTTCGAAATAAATAAATAAATAAACAAATGCTGGACACCAAACTTTACAAGTCCTATCAAAAAATAACTCAAGAATACAGTTATTATAATTGTCGCAATGAAAAAGTAAATAATATCTGCAATGCAGAAATAAGAATAATTCTATGTATTGTAACCAATTTTCTGACCGTTACCGGCGAAGAAACTGGCCAATGGTAACAACGAGGATTTCTCACCAACCTCCTCTCTTACTGCCAGATGGAAGCTAGCTGGTTCTATCTGCAACCAACAACCGGGGAAATAAAACGGAAACAACGATCGACATACGATCATTCGGTAGCGGCCTACTCAGTAAGATATGGTAGAGGGGCGCGGTCCACCAAGTAATTGTCAGTAACAACGGGAGCTTGTCTTACGTTATACTTTCGTATTTTGAATAATACACGGGAACGTGATGGTGTCCTTCACGGGCTAGACATTATCACCGAGAACATCCTTAACTTTAGGTCAACTCACTCGCTTAACCAATAGTTAGACGAGATCGAGAGATTCATGCCCCACAAGGCCTTACAGAATCATCTCCAGGTCTCCTACACACCCAGTGCAGCGGGTAGCTGGAGGTAGCGGCAACCATAAAATTGCCTCGCAAGGACTTACCCAAAAAAGCCACGACTCAACCAGCACCTTAGTGTATAGGTTACCCTGGCATAGGGTATCCTCACTAAGTGCGAGAGAGATAGCTTTCACCACGTCTTGCCTATGCAACAAGGCAACGACATAGTGATCGCTTACGAGAGCGTGCACCAGCACCAGGTCCGCCAGCTAGCTTCCATCAAGCCAGGAGGCAGGAGCCCTAGCCAGCTCGAGAGCCGGCCAACGACTGACGATATTGTCAGACTTCTAGCTAGATATACGGATCCCGCCCTACTCTTCGTTTCTCCCACTCCACATTGTCTGCGCGCACACCTGATGCGGCTCTCTAGTGGGGACGTGTCGGAGTAGGGGTTGTTCACTACACGACCGGATAGCTCTATCTAGTACCCAACTATTTTGTTGGTATTTCCGGTCGACACGGACACAATGGTCTGCAGATGGAGCTACTCGATCAGTTCGCAATCTAACTGTATTACTTATCTTCAAGCCAACACTTTTTCACATGTGTATCATAAATTCATTTTTAGATCGTGGAAAAAATATTTTTATCTTAACACAATTAATGAAAATTTGTTTTGATCAAATATATTAACATGTAAATGACCAAGCATTCCAAATTTATTTTGTGTAGCAGCAGCAGCTCCAACAGGTGAATCCATACAACCTGGTGTATCTAAAAACCATCACCCCAAATGAAGATGGCTATTTGGTGCATCTGTTTCAAAATTTAAAAAAGTTTCAATATATGCACGATGTGGATTAGAACTATTTGATCCAGAAACTAATTTTTGATTTATTGTTATTTACATTATTTATTAATGTAATTACAATTATTTACATTAATTGATTAATGTGATAATTGGTGAACCATCTGTAAGTGCTGTCAATGGATTATAATAAACCCAATATGATTCTTCAACTGTAGTCTGAGTAGGAGGTAGCGTAAATAAATCTGATATCAAGTGCTTTACATACATTATTCCCTGATTTATTAATTAATAGTTCGACCCATAGATATTTACTAAGTACATCTATAACAACCATTAAAAATTTATAACCATCATTATAACGTTGTAATGAGGTTAAGTCTGTCAAATCCGTTTCTTACAAATCATCGACATTTTTTTTGGTATAATGTAAACGTAGAAATTTTCTTCTTACTGGCTGATGTAATGTATAAGTATTTTGAGAATCTAACCAAGCTTTAATTTCTTTTTTAGATTTTGGATATTTTTTAAAAATATTACGTGCCATGTGAATGATAGGTGATTCTTAGAATCGTAATAAATATTTTCTAGATTTATTTTTTAATGCTTAACTATTTTTGAGATCTTGTTGATGCTCGTAAATTCGACGTTTTCGTTGCTACAACTTTTTTCACTTTATTTGTACTTGGGACTTTTTCATTAGAATAAATTAATTCTTGTCTACTCAATATTTTTTTATAAATTTGTGGTCTCACTTCAGGTGTATTTATTGATATGTCATTATCATCACTGTTTTCTCAAAAACTATTATTATATAATAGTGCATGTGCGCCGTTGTAAACACTTATAAATGTCACTGTGATTTCCCTTAATAAATTATAATCTATTTATCAATCTTATATTCCTAAAAATTATACTATAATAATTCTCGATAACAGACTTAAAATTGATATTAGATGATTTACATCTTAACAAAACTTAATAGTTGATTAATATCAATCTCAAGTTTTGGAATTTAACATAACTTGAAAACTGCCCAGTGAAAAAAAAAATAAATAAATAAATAAATAAATCAATAAATAAAAAATAAATAAATAAAAATAAAAAAAAATTAGCGTGTTTCGAGTACGCGCGAGGGAAGTGAAACTTCTTTCGGAGTAGTTGCATGGGATCTATCTAAAATAAAATAATTTTGCTGGACTTAGAAAAAAAATGAAATTTATTTTTCTGGACTTAGAAAATCAAACAAAATTTATTTTTCTGGACTATGAAACCATGCATAGTTGGTAGATCTGGTTGTAATTGCAAAGGTATATATAATTGTAAAGGTATATATAATTGCAAAGATATATATAATTGCAAAGATATATATAATTGCTAAGTAGTATATTTAATTGCTAAGTATATATAATTGCTAAGGTATACATAAATGCTAAGTATATATAACCGCTAAGGTATACATAAATGCTAAGGTATACATAAATGCTTAGGAATATAATTGCGGGTAATTTTTTATTACTCATGCAAGGTTGGTAGATCTTGCTAAGGTATATGTCATTGCAAAGGTATATATAATTGCAAAGGTATATATAATTTCTGAGTATATATAATTGCTAAGTATATATAATTGCTAAGTAGTATATTTAATTGCTAAGTATATATAGTTGCTAAGGTATACATAAATGCTAAGTATATATAATCGCTAAGGTATACATAAATGCTAAGGTATACATAAATGCTTAGGAATATAATTGCGGGCTATATCATTTTTTTTTCTAAGTCCAGAAAAATAAATTTCACGTCCAGCAAAATTATTTTATTTTATCTTGGTATTTTAGACTAATCTTGGTCTTGTTTTGTAATGTATTTGGTTTTGTTTGAAACAAGATTGTTTAAAATTAAAACACATTTATGTCTTGTTTTAAAATCAAACGAGTCTAAATTCAAAAATTGTAATGTTTTGTAATTAACAAAACTTTTTCGACAGTTGTTTACTTGTGTATGCTTGGGTTTACTTGTTTAATGGTAAAAATAAAAGTATATTGTATATGATTTACTTCATTTTATAAAAAAAAAGAGGGCACTTGCGACGATCATACATATCATACGTCTCATACAGTATCATACGTATCATACGTATGATTGTATGATACTCCAAAAATCGTCGAATTACCCATCCCAGCCTATCCCCGACTACAAGGAGTTGACTCTCCTTGTCTCTAGTCTTCTTGACTATACTATACTGTGTTGCATTTCTCGTTGCCGGTTGCGTTGCCTGTTGCGTTGCCTATTGCGTTGCCTATGCTATATGTATACTGTGTTTTAATCTCCGTCCCCAATCTCCGTCCCCAACTTCCGTCCCCAACTCTCAACTCGCGTCCCCAACTTCCGTCCCCGATTTTTGTGACGAATTTTTTATTCTACCTACCCTCCAAAAAAAAGTTTCACTTCAATAACATAAACAATAATAAATAACAATACAACATGAGTGATAGTGAATTGAACCTTAACTTAATCAATGACAATAATGTTATCAATGTCATTGAGGATGATCAAATGTCAAACGCAAGTAATGCTTCCAACAAACCTGGAAGACCACCTAAACCACTTACACTTGTTAATCTCAAAGATAAATTAAAAAAAAACTCTGTTAAAGTATCTAAGATGGTTAAAAATGAGTGCAAAACCATAGCAACTGTATTTGAGAATAAAATAGATGTCAAACTCAATATGCTTCATGATGACATTGAAAAGAGAATAGATGAAAAATTCAATTTGCTTAATACAGATCTATTTGATAGAATAGACACATTGAACAACATTGTACGTGAAGATAATAAGAAAATTCTAGTGATAGAAGAAAAAATACTCACATTGTCTAATGAAATTACAGTTGTAAATAACACTGCACTTGATTCACTTAACAAGGTCAATAATGTTATCATTGATCCATTAGCTGCATCTCAAACTGATTATCAACATGAAATTCAACAAAGACTTGACAGACAATCAAAGAATATTGCATGGATTATCTGAAATTACACAAATCAACAACATAAACTCCAGCAAAGAGAATGAACAAAATGATGAAGATGGTCAGACAATAAACTCGTTACTTAATCATATCTGTATTACTTCTTCAACACATAATCCTGATAATACTTTACAAAAAAAACCAACTTGGCTCACATCAATGATACTAAAATCCAACCAATAAATCGTAAATCAACTATTGCGTATGCCAGACTTGGTATCAAAATTACAAAATCAAATGTAAATAAAAGACCACTAGATTGATATTTGAAAATAAAACAGCTGCTACTTTCTTTGCACAGATGCTACATGTAATGCAACAACGAGACAGCTGCCCAGCTACCTTCAAGGAGGTCTTCATTACTCCAGATTTGATACCACTACAACAGAAGCAAAGACTTGCCATCAAGACAGAGTTAATACTGAAAAAAAACAATAGTCAGAACAACTTGATGATGACATATCAGAACGGAATTTTTTCTATTATAACAAAAAAAAAGAAAAACCACACAATTTCTCAACAACAAGACCAACAACCAACAACATCTTTCTAAATATGAATAACAATAATAATGAAAATAATAACATCAGCAACAATAAAATCACAGACAAAACAACTAATACAACGGTGAACAACAACAACGACAATGTAAGTGAATGATTATAACTTTAACAGACCAGTAAGTAACACAAATCAATTAAAAAACAACGAGTTCATGAGTGCCAACAAAGCTAATAATGCACTGAAACAAATTTATTAAACTACCAAAATACACGAGGAATAAATACAAAAATAAATGAAGTGTACTTTAATACAATCACAACTCATTATGATATAATAATATTTACTGAAACTTGGCTGAAAGAAGACAAGCTATCAAGTGAGATCTTTAATAACAGCAAATACATGGTTTATAGAGCTGATAGAAGTACCCAATACAAGAGTAAAGGAGGTGGGACACTTATTGCCATAAAAACTAACTATTTATCAAGTGAGATCAAATTAAGCAACAAGATCAAAGAATATTCACCAATTGATACTCTTGGAGTGAAATTTATGGTTAATCATACATGGATACATATTTATGCAATGTACATTACTCCAATCAGTCCTGACACAAATAATAAAACATATGATGAATATTTTAATGATCCAACTGACTATTTCCTAAATTTGGAGAACAAATTTATCATCACAGGCGATTTTAATTTGAATAAATTCATGCAAAACAATACACCAAGTGGTAAATTATCACGTGCATCTATACTGGCTGAATTCTGTGATATACTTGAATTACAGCAAAACAACAATATAAAAAATGCTTATAGTAATATATTGGATCTCATCTTCACAAAGACAAGGAGTGATACAAATTGTTGTATAAATTGTCAAGTTAAATTAGCAGATGACTTGATAGTTAGCATAGATGACCAACATCCTCTATTTACTGCAGCAATAACAGTTAAAATATCTCATCAGAATAGAGTAACCAACCAAATGGCAAACATCAATTATATAGAAAATGTCAACATTATAAAATACAACTACAAGAACTTAAACTATGATGAACTCAATTATTTTTTGTCATATGTCAATTGGTCAGACATGTTAACAGCCAATGATGCTGATGAAACAGTTGATATATTCTACAGTCAAATATACCACACGTTTGGTCAACTAACACAACCAATTAAACACAGCAATAACTCATATAACAATAAAGCAAACTTCCCCCCATGGATGACAACAGACATAATACAAAAAAATAAACTAAAAAACGAACTACATAAAGCTATGGAACTGAATAAATCTAACTTACTTAAACTTGAATATACAAACCTACGGGAAAGCTTAACTAAGGAATGTTACATTGCTAAAAAAGACTATATAAAAAAGATTGAAAATAGCATACAACACAATCCAAAAGAATTTTGGATGTACATTAAACAACTAAAAAATAATAAAAATAATAATTCTAATATAAACTACTTGCAATATCAAGATAAAATATTAGATAATCCAGTAGATATCTCCAATGCCTTTTCTGAATACTTTAACTCTGTATATGAAATGGCACCAACTTGGACAATTATAAATTATGCAAGTAGTAACAATAATATTAATGCTACTTAATAAACTGTATTCAGCTGCAAGAATCTTTGATTATTTTTGATAAAAGATGCCAAGAACTTGGCTTAGCATTTAATGTAAACAAATTCTTGGTTAATACTTACAAAGGAAACAGAGGAAAAACCATTATTTATAACTATTTAATCAACAATCAAAAGATATGGAGAGATCTTGGTGTGTATTTTGATGAAAACTTAAATTTCAACTTACACCGTCAAAAGATAATATCAAGTATTAGACGTACTTTTGGATTTATCATCAGAACGACACAAAATTTCAAAAACACTAATGCAATAAAGGTATTATACTTTGCATATACTGAGGGAAATCTCAGATTTTGACAAGCACGCCCCTTCTTCATTCAAGTAGCCTACTTGATCGAAGATGGCCTTCTTCAATGAAGAAGGCGCTAGTAAGGCACAAGAAATTCGTGATTAAGTTGAAAAATGTGTGCATCTCAAAAATAGAACTACTTCAATCAAAATTCGATAATTTATATTTAAAGCTTGAGAATCTTCAATCAAGTAGGATGATGTAGTAACGGCGGCCGACTAGACAATATCTCGGTTTCATTGAAAATACTCCGGTATTATTCTCAATTCAGGACTGATATTATTTAAATAAAAAAAATGATAAAAGTTTAACAAAAAACAAAAAGACTGTAATAAAAGCTGATGGTACTCTGTATAACGTGCCAACAATTACATAAAAAACGCGCACATCTTTATCGAAAAGAGAAGTGCTGAAGTTTTTTACAAGACGATCACTTCTTCTCTGAAGAAGTTCACGATTTGTTTGATTGTCATCGCAACTACATTTGAAAAATCACCGTGCTTTCATGTACGTTTACGTCCAACCGTAATGTAAATTTTCATAAAATTTTAAAAATTAACCTCCGAATGCCACCATCTTGAATACAGAAAATCTAGTGAGATTTGGTTTAAACCTCAAATACTGACGCAGAAATGTTCGAAGATTTTTACTAGAAAATCCCTTCTTCTCTGAAGAAGTCTTCGATTTGCTTGATCAAGTTCCAAACTAGATTTTAAGAAGTACCGTTTTTTTATGCACGTTCACATCGAACCATATTTTATATTGTCAAAAAATTCTAAAAATTAATTGTTGTCCGCAGCCATCTTGGATACAAAAAGTCTAGTAAGATTTAGTTTAAATCTCAGTTACTGCCGCAGAAATGTTCAAAGTTTAGTATTAGAATATCACTTCTTCCTTGAAGAAGTTCTCGATTTTTTCGATCAGCATTGCAACTACATATCAAAATCTATCGTTTTTTTATGTACGTTTACATTCAAGCGTAATTTAAATAGTCGAAATTTTTTTAAAAATAATTTTCGTCCGCAGCCATCTTGGATTCAAAAAGTCTAGTGAGATTCGGTTTGAATCTAAATTACTGCCGCAAAAATGTTCAAAGTTTAGTATTAGAATATCACTTCTTCCTTGAAGAAGTTCTTGATTTTTTTGATCAGCATTGCAACTACATATGTAAATCTATCGTTTTTTTATGTACGTTTACATTCAAGCGTAATTTAAATTGTCGAAAAATTTTTAAAAATAATTCTCGTCAGCAGCCATCTTGGATACAAAAAGTCTAGTGAGATTCGGTTTAAACCTAAATTACTGACGCAAAAATGTTTAAAGTTTTTTACTAGAATATCACTTCTTCCTCGAAGAAGTTCTCGATTTTTTTGATTAGCATTGCAACTACATTTCAAAATCTATCGTTTTTTTATGTACGTTTACATTCAAGCGTAATTTAAATAGTCGAAAAATTTTGAAAAATAATTTTCGTCCGCAGCCATCTTGGATTCAAAAAGTCTAGTGAGATTCGGTTTAAATCTAAATTACTGCCGCAAAAATGTTTAAAGTTTTTTACTAGAATATCACTTCTTCCTTGAAGAAGTTCTCGATTTTTTTGATTAGCATTGCAACTACATTTCAAAATCTATCGTTTTTTTATGTACGTTTACATTCAAGCGTAATTTAAATAGTCGAAAAATTTTTAAAAATAATTTTCGTCCGCAGCCATCTTGGATTCAAAAAGTCTAGTGAGATTCGGTTTGAATCTAAATTACTGCCGCAAAAATGTTTAAAGTTTTTTACTAGAATATTACTTCTTCCTTGAAGAAGTTCTCGATTTTTTTGATCAGCATTGCAACTACATATGTAAATCTATCGTTTTTTTATGTACGTTTACATTCAAGCGTAATTTAAATTGTCGAAAAATTTTTAAAAATAATTCTCGTCAGCAGCCATCTTGGATACAAAAAGTCTAGTGAGATTCGGTTTAAACCTAAATTACTGACGCAAAAATGTTTAAAGTTTTTTACTAGAATATCACTTCTTCCTTGAAGAAGTTCTCGATTTTTTTGATTAGCATTGCAACTACATTTCAAAATCTATCGTTTTTTTATGTACGTTTACATTCAAGCGTAATTTAAATAGTCGAAAAATTTTGAAAAATAATTTTCGTCCGCAGCCATCTTGGATTCAAAAAGTCTAGTGAGATTCGGTTTAAATCTAAATTACTGCCGCAAAAATGTTCAAAGTTTAGTACTAGAATATCACTTCTTCTCTGAAGAAGTCCTCAATTTGCTTGATCAAGTTCCAAACTAGATTTTAAGAAGTACCGTTTTTTTATGTACGTTCACATCGAACCATATTTTATATTGTGAAAAAATTCTAAAAATTAATTGTTGTCCGCAGCCATCTTGGATACAACGAGTCTAGTAAGATTTAGTTTAAATCTCAGTTACTGCCGCAGAAATGTTCAAAGTTTAGTACTAGAATATCACTTCTTCCTTGAAGAAGTCCTCGAGTTGTTCAATTGTCATTGCAACTACGTTTGTCCCCCTCCGAATCCTACAACTTTTACTTGAACTATTTCTCAATTTGAGCCATATTTAAAAAATAAAATCCATTAATAGATTAAAATGGAACACCCGGTATATCCCACTGATAATTGTTTAGTAAATTGTCTTTTTTTGAGTACATCCGTTTCCTTAGCTACATACTTTTTTTTTAGCTATTTGCTCTTTATTTTTTTAATAAATGAATGCCTGAATATAATTGTTAAATGGACAAATAGCTAAGGAAAAGAGATGTAGCTAAGAAAAGGATGTCCTTAAAAAAAGACAATTTATTAAACAATTATCGCTGGGATATATATTTTTTTTGAGTACATCCTTTTCCTTAGCTACCTCCAAACCGCAAATTATTTATTATAAATTAATAATATATCGTCAACAACGTACCGGTAAAATACCGGTATATTGTTAGTATCTTATACTACATTTATATACTATAGTAAAATACCAGTATGATACCAGTAAACATATAGTCATAAAAAGTCTGAGATTTTACCAGTATTTTACTGGTACACCGTGACAGTACAGTATACCGGTATAATACCTGTTAATGTCGGTTGTACAATACAAGTTTTCTACCATTATATATCGGAAAAATACCGGTACTATATACAAGTTTATGGTTATCTGGGTATAGTTAAATATTTCTACTATCATATTCTTAGGTACTTTTATTATCAAGATTTATGTAATCATAATAATTATAATATGAAAATTTAAATGTTTAAAAATATCTGATATTTTTTATTAAAATAAATATATATATACGTGATATTTTATATTTAATAAATATAGATACTAAAGTGATTTCATGTTTATTAAAAAAAAATTTATACTTAATTTACTGAGGTAATTATTTATCTATAAACAAAAAAATTTTTCTGCAATGATTATATTTATTCAAACACATTCTTACAATCAATATGAAATGAAAAATAATCTTGTTATAATATAAGTTTACATTCACATTAAAAATGAAATACAATATTTAAAATCATCACGAATGAAGGTTAAGTCTGATAAGCTCTTACTTTTTGTGTAAGGTAGCACCTGATTCGTTCGAATCTTGTAAGTATATGTAAGTATATAAATTAAAATAAAATAAACTTTAAATTAACATAAATATACTTTATTTTTTGTCATATTAATAAATTCTAAATTTTTACAATGTAATTTTGTTTGTCTGCTAGCATACTAACACTTACCGGTTTATAAAATTCTAAGTTATCTTGTGCTATGGCACTAAATTTTTTTTTTTCGTTTAAAATTAAATAACCTTGGATGTGATGACAAAGTTTTGTTTTTATTTCTTCATATATAAATGTTGGTTTTTTTTTCATCCATTACAATGTACTTTATTATTCCAAACTCATGATTATCATTTTTTGATTCATTTATTTGAATGCACATGCCAGAGCGATAATATGTACCATAAATGCTGCACCAGGATACATAAAATGATTCATTTATTTTATACATTTTTACTATCTCACATTCCTCATGGTTATCAATTTTATTTGTATTAACTTGTATGCGTTGACTATATTCTAGTTTCGATGAAAAAAATTGATTGAGTAATAATTCTTGACACAAATTCATTTGATTTTTGTGTGAAATCGTTTGAGGGTAATTTACTCGTGACGATGTATTTAATGCGATTTTTTTTAACGACTTGTGTTTACCTTCGAATCGAAATGTCGAATAATTACTCGGTGGTCCTTGTGCTCTTATCATGTTACCATAATGAAATAAAATGTGAAATTTATAAACTATTGAACCAAAGTGCGCCGTGTATAACGTGTTGAATTCGATTATCAGTTTTTCAAGTTTTTTTATTTTTTTTCTGTGAATGAATGACTTTCTACTATTATTATTATTTTCCTCAGCAATAAATATATTTTCCATTTTTCATCTTCTTCAGGAACTAAAAATCCTATAAAGAAACCTAAATACAACATCATTTGTTTCATTTCTGATCCAGAAAGGATTATATTTTTCTGTAGAACTTTATTTATTAAAATTGCTGGTGGAACGTTGATATTTGGTGCTAAGCCATAATCAAAATATTTCGTTTGCCAATTCAAATCATCGATAGTAAAGTATTTCTTTTTCACTATGAGCCAGTGTAACAAGTGACCTAGCACATAACGGCAAGTACCTTCGTAAAAATCATGCAAAATATCGGTCGTCAAATGAGTAATAACATGATAACTTTCTAATTGATTGAATAAACATTCTTCAGTAATTCCGAATGACAAAGATGATACATGTTCTTTATATTTTTTTTCAGTTCTTAACAGTTTTTTATTCACAAACATGTATTTTTTTCTTTCATCACTACTTGCGATACAAAAACGGCAACAAAAAGTCTTATTAAAACTTGCAACGAAGCCTAATAATTCATTTTGAGCCAGATGATCTCCAACTATGTACAATAACGTAAAAAAAACTTGCACGTCTTTTCCATCTGAATGAATTGTGATACCTTTTTGTTCTAAGTCCATTATTTGTTTGATAATATTACAAAAGATAACACTGTTACCTTCAGATTTATAATCTTCTGCTTTGTGAAGCTGCACCAGAAAAATATTCTTCAACTGACTACGATATTTTTCTGGAATACATGGCAATGAAAAATAAACAGCACCTTATTTTCCTGTAATTGCATGTTTTCCTAAAGGATTATTTGTTTGGAAATCGTCAAAGTATAGCATTAGTGGCAGAACAATTTTATTTTCGAATTTTTGTTCAACAGACTTCCAAACGCTACCTTGAAATGGTGACATGATTTCTTTTTTCTGTTTGCATTCTTGAATGTAGTTGAAAATTGTGGTAAATATTTTCGGAAGAGATAGAAATTTAGTGAGTACTGAGCTCATTGGAACTATTGATATTTTTATTTCTTTAGCAATTATAATTTTTTTTTGATCTTTTCTTTGAGGGTAATGTCGATTACTTACAGTTGTTGATTCTGCTGGGATAAAGTTTTCAGACTTTAATAATGATTTCGTCAAGCAATAATCAGATCTATATGTAGAGAATTCGTCTTTGATCATTTTGTTGACGACATTGAAAGTGGTGAAACATGCACATGATGAATCAATTTGTTTTAAAGTCGTGTCATAAAGTATACCAACTAGACTACAAGTACGTGCAATTATATCGACAGCAAATGATCGACACAGTCTGTTATCAGCTATCAATTCAGTTGCAAATTTTTCAATTTCATCATGAACCTTTACGTATGTGTCTTTATAATGTACGTTATTTGCTTTGACCTGATGTACTATGTCATGTGATTGAAGTGAGCGAACTCTTTTAGAATGTTCTGCATATTCGCAATCACTTCTTTTTCTGATTTTATTGTCAGATTGTAAACTTGGTTCTAAGTGTTTTGTTTTCAGATGAACAACAAGACCTTGTAAATCACAATACTCTCTATCAGGACAAAGTAAGCACGCAAAGGCCTCTGGTTCTTCAGTTTTGTGTTGTGTTAATATATGTGATTTAAAATCTGGCAAACTTAAAACACTTGAACAAAAAATACACTTAAATTTCATTCTTGTCGTTACCTGCAAGAGTAAGCTTTGTTGTTAATTTATACAAAATATCTTTTATGAAACAGCCAAAAAATTATAAAGATTTGAAAGAACTAACCTCTTTGTAATATGACAGTTGAAATAATGACAGATTATTTTCGTTGTCTAATGCAAAATGATTATAAAAATTATAAACGATTAAAACACTGTGAATTCGGTGACAGTAAAAATATACTTAGTAGAAACGTCAAACTAACCTTGTTGTCTCATGTAAACGATTAAAGCACTAAAAAATGTACTATGCACTACTAAGAAAATTCCAACAGAGCCCTCTTGAAATGTAAAAAAAAAAAGAAAAAAAAAAAAAAAAAAAATGTTCTCGTTGGATCGAGAAGGCTCAATGAGTGGTCTACTTGTATATCCATTTATTGTCCTTTTATACTGTGTTGTGTTAGTGAAAAAAAAAAATAAATAAATAAAAATATGGATATATCTATATATAAAAAAAACAATAACAGATTTAAATGATGATTGTTTAATAATAATTATTCAAAAATTACCAATAGACGACAGAAATAATATGAATGAAGGTAATTATTCAATTTATTTTTTATTATAAAATAACTGAAAATTATTTAAAAAAATATATTGAAATTTAATATACTGAAAATGAATATTAATATTTTTTTATTTTCCAGTATGTAAAAAAATAAAGAAAGTCAATCAACAAAGTTGGTGGAATGTAAAAAAGCTAGAGTTTGACACTATAAAAACGTCAAACATAATTGTACTACAAAATTATGGAAGATACATTCTAGATTTAAATATATCAATTGATATAGATGATGATTTTGTTAATGAAATTAAAAATGAGTGCACTGTTTATCAGTTGATGTTATTTATTACATAAAAAAAATGCTATACTAATTTAGAACCAGCTACTTTTTTCAATCATCATACTATTAGTGAAAAAAACTTATATAATTTTGTGAGACAATGATTTTTTTTTTTTTTTTTTTTTTTTTTTTTTTTTTTTTGTTTTATATACAAAAAAATATTATATAAATTTTAATATTTACTTGATAAATAAATTTAAATGATAATTGAATTTTTATTCAATTTAATGTTATATAAATATTATTTTTTTTTAATCATTAATAATTTTTAAAGGTCAGAGTTAATGATATAGCCTGTAAACGTTTTTTAGTTGCTAAATTATTTGTTACACTTGTTGTAACAACATAATTATTATAAAAATATTCATTAATAAATTATCTCATCAATAAAAGTACTTCATCATCAATATATGATTAGAAAATATACAGTATCAAACAATTAAAAATCTGTCATAATTAGTACATTATATAATAATTGTTGATATAAATATAATAAAATAACATTTATATAATGTTACTTTATGATTGAAACAAAGATGAATCCAAATGGCTTGTGAAATACAAATTACCAAGTGGCTTATTTTGTTTAAACGTAAAAATATATTATACAAAAACGGTTTACAATTAGTCTTGATATATAATAAAAAAATAAAAACAAATATATTTACATCAATATAATGTAGTTCAAATGATACTTTAATATATCAAAAACAAAATTAATTTAACATTATTTTGACAAAGAAAAAATCAAATAAAAATTGTCACCTTTCAAGATCATTGATGGAATCGCACAAGTTGTTAATGATATTTATGATAATTACATTGACTTTAATATGAAAGAAAAAAAAAAAATAAATAGAATGTTAAACTATGTATATATATGGTGATATAAATAAGTAACGAAAAAGTGTATCATAATAACAAACAAAAATATTTGCTATATATATATATAAAATTCATATATGTAAAATAATTACATAATAGTTATATAATTATTATTGACAAGGGAATTAGGAATTATATATATTACAAAAATTAATAAAAATGTTTTACTTGAAAATTGCATGAATATATATATTACCAGCAATATGGAAAATTGATAAGTAATATATATTTTGCATTTGTTTTTTTTTTTTTTTTGTTTCGACTTGTGTCTTTTTTTTTACATCTTTTAAAGACTGAAGAAAACATCACTGGTCATTTTTATAAAAAAAAATAATAATTAATATTAAACTATAATTTTACACAAGCTTTTTAATTTTTTTTATTTCGAGTTAATATTATTTTACTTTATAAACTTTTAAAATAAACTAAAAAAATACTTTTTTTTATTATTTTTATATTTATCATTTAAATATTTTTATAAGTTGATACGTAAATGTATTAATTTTTTTTTCTTTTAGCAAATTGTTTTAAGTAAAGAATTTTTAAACGTATATAAAGTATAATAAATAAAATTTAGAGTTGTTATTTTTATTTTAAACAAAATTAAATTACGTTCTGTTTTTTCTAATTTTCTCCATTATCTTCATCATCATCAACATTATCATCATCATCATCATCTTCATCTTCATTTTCTATTTCTCCATCTTTTTTTTCTTCATCTGATTGCTCATTATTTTCAAAATTTTCTTTTTTTAAAAATGCATATATTTTGGCCATGTATGGTATGACATCATTAACACCCTGTTCATCATCTAATTTATACAACCCATGTTGAATTAATTTCCAAATGTGTTTTGATGCTGGTGGATATTGGACTTGAAGTACGCGGAAAATTTTAAAACAAAAATCAACTGCTTCTGTTGCTGAAGCCATTGGAAACTTTTTGTCATACAATAACACACAAAACTCAGTTGATTGATCAATTGTTTTTCCTCCAATAGCAACAATATGAGGAAAAATATTAAGACGACCTGATTCTTTTACATTATTTGTTTGAAGTCTTTGTAAATGGGCAACAGTTTGCATGAAAAAAATAAAAATAAAACAGTATTATGATGTTTAAATTTATAAAATAATTAATATGTACTTAATGTGTCGAGATTTTTATTTAAAAACTTACTGAAATATGTGTTATTGAATTTTTTTTAGTAGCCTCAATGTTGATACCTTTTTGTTGTTAATTTGGTACCAATTCATCTGTTGTTTTTTTAGTTTCTTTCACAGTTTTTTTTTTTGTATTTTTATTTTGTTTTCTACTAACTAAATTGCCTTTAGCTGGGAAGAGATGAGCAAGATGATACATCTGTATCATTACTTTTCCTCCAGTTGTTGTGCATCCAGCTTCTGCTAATTTTGATAATTGTAAACATTGCAAATCATTTTTATTACACTGATATTTTTTTTCAACACATTCCATAAAATTATTCCAATTTTCAATTCCATTACTTTGGCATTTTAATTTTAAATTGATAAAATCTTGATGAATTAATTTTTGTGAATGTTCAGTGTTTAAAATTGGCCAGTATTCCAAGACTGTATCTAATGTTTTAAATGAATTCAGCTTCATCCATGAAATACGAAAATTAAATGTTTTGTTCCAATGCTCGAGTACAACATTTTGTGGACCTTTATTACTTTTTAACCAGTCCAAACTTTTTTTAATATCAGCTTCTGTTGTTTTTAACTTTGGCCATTTGATAACGTTGATATCTTCACTTGTTGCTATTTTTCTCTTTTTTGATTAACCAATCAAAGATGATGAAATATCGTTGCAATATAATTTTGTCCTATAAAATAACCTTGCATGATATATAATTACAATAGTCCAATTTATCCTGCTCACTTAAGAAAACAATAGAAAGGTTTGGACAGATAGACGAGTAATTAAGGGAAGGTTGATTAAGGCTGAAATGGACACGAAAAATGATAACACATTTAATTATAACAATTATAGAAATAAAGACAAGATACGTGAATTTATTATTAAAAATGTAGTCATTTATTATAAACGATACGCCCAACTTCGATACTTTACAGATACAATTATAACGTGTTTAACAAATAAGTATATCGATATAATCGATATATCGGTCGGCGATTTAAAATACTAGGGTCGAAGCCCGAGAGACAGAGAGAGAGTCAAAAATCACGTGGTTGCTACGGAGTCAGCTGAGTTCTATTATATAAAAATGACTCGAGTATTCAAATTTAACAACCCGTATAACAATTAATCGATTGGTGAAGTCAATCGATTATTAATTTACTTAAAATATGACTCTAGAGTTGCGTAGCAAACACATGTAATTCGACACTGAATTTAATTAACTTCTATACAAACACTTTTCTAATTAGCCTTAAAAATAATATAAAATATAATTACTTACAATGACGTGGTTGAATATAAATTAAAATTGTATAACGTCGTGGCTTGTCGTGTGACCTTGGATGGACCTCGTGCAATGGATTTATGGCGATGATTTGGCTTCTTGATTAATCGTCGATTTTACACGGATTTTAGTCTTTAATTCGATTTTTATAGATGATTAATTTATACGTTAATCAATACCATTAGACTTGTACCCCGAAACACTGGTACGTACTCGATATATATATATATATATAACTACTGACCACGCGGTCGACAATTCAAACTATTTTATCACACGCGAATTAGTATCGAAAAATTATAAAATCACGCCCCGGTTACTAGCATTAGTTTAATTTATTTAATTATGACTAAAAATTGTTTAAATAATTAATGGAATTAACTCTATGACTCTGTAAAATCAGAAGTCGTCAGACCATGCGGTCGTTAAAATTATCAAATGATTTTAGCTGATTTTATCCAATTTACTACCGAAAAAAGAATATATATAGTCGAGTATTATATAATTTAAGTAAGCAATACAATTTATAAAAAAAAATCAATTATTTAAACACTTTAAACAAATTAAATAAATTTACTTACACGTGGCAACAGGTGATATAATTAAAATCTGTAAGAGCTAGTAAAGCTGGAAGAGCAGTCTGGCTAACGACTTGTAACCAATTGATCGATCTGTCCTCCGCCGGTTTGCACGATCCTCAGATCCTTGCAAAAACGAGGGGGAGAGTTTTGGGATTTTGCGGCTTTTCCCATGCCGCTAGTTACATATTTCCCTTATAGCTTAAATTCTATTGGTCCCCTGAATGGCGTGACCTTTAGCTGCTCATTAAAATTATTTATACTTATTTAATTATTACATGAGTGGTACCGAGAGAATCCTTATATTTTTAGGATTCTGTCGATATCACTCATTACCTTATTTTATTATTTATTTAAATTCTAATTTAATGGCACTATTGCCAACTTATACTAGTGCCGGCTCAAGAAAATTAGCTAGGGTGCAACGACTCTGGCACCCCTAATATTAGTTCCGCTAACTTGTGTAAGATGCCACTAGGGGCATCGAAATGCATCTTGTGCCCATTAATATATACGCATATATATATATATGGAAAAAATATAGGCGGCTACCGCAGGACATTACACCCCCACAGTAAAACCTTTGTTCAGGGAACGAAGTGTACGTAAACGGAAGGCTTAGCGCACTATTCCGTAATTAGTTTACTTATATTCTACCTTAGATTTACATCACAGGAATTCTTAATATTTATTCGTCGAATCTCGAAGTTCTTGGAGTTTTGAAGTTTTGAAGTTCTTGAAGTTGTGAAGTTCTTGAAGTTTTGAAGTTCTTGAATTTTACACATTTATTTTATGTACTATTATTCGACTTAGATTATAAACATTAAATTCTAACAATATCTTATTTTGAAAGGATAATCAACTTCCTGGAGTTGTTTATCCTTTCAGTCTAAGATATATTTACTCATCATTATTAAAATTACCCCCCCGAAAGGACAGAAGGACTTCCTAAATACTTAATGTTTCAAATTTTATTTATAGTAAATATTTTCTTAAAATTAATTATTCTTATGGGTATGCATACTTATTGGATTTTCTATTACTCTGAACACCCTTCTTTTACCCTCCTTATGATAGTAGTGGTAGTTTTCCTAATATTTTTACAATGGTGAGTAGTTTTATCTACCCCTGTTTTCTTTATAGGAAACGCGATACGATCCATTAGAGCTGCCATTTTTGTTATTAATTTTAATGACGTGGTTGCTTTTAATATTTTTTCTTATTTGGTACGAATCTCTTACATAATTTAAATTTTATTAAACAACCTTCCTTGAAGGAATAAGTAATAATAACGTTAGTTATTCCTTCAATCGGAAAAGGGTGATTTAAAATACAACACACAAAAAAATTTAAAAATTATTCACTTATATATTATTGGAGTAATTTAGGGTGTAAATTATAACAGTAAAAATTAATACAAAGGAAAATTATTATTTATTAAAAAAAAACACAACAAAAATTGTATTCTTAGTCGACACATCATGGTAAGACAACAAAAAAAATTTTGGAGAACAATCATTCGAAGTTCAAACGTCGTCGGGCTTCGATGGATGTGAGGCTCTGGATTGGTGTGTATTCCGATGGCGCTCGTGGAAGAGAAATATCGTCAAACAACCAGTTCCCTTCATCAACGCTGTTTTGACCAGGTTGTGGTGAGACTAGGTTATTGTTTGTTCCGTGTGATCTCTCCATTGGTAGAGTCCTACTTCCTCCGTCCTCTGGTGAGCTTATCAGAGTCTCGTTACCTTGGGTTCTTGAAGGTGAGACTCGTATTGGGCTGAACGCGTGATCATCCAATCGATCGTGGTTCGCTTCTCCTCGCATTGAATACGGTCTATAACGACCCGTAAAAATCTCTTCTGGTTTATCGGATGGTGGTAGTAGCAATCTTTGTTTATTAATACAAAATTGTTCCCACCCGTTACCTCTACAACCATGGATTTGTTTTTCTATCTGCAACCAGCTGATCGATTTGGTCCTCCACTTCCGAGTGTCTTTCCCATCAGATTTGTCGATAGGTGATCCCTTCTTTTCTTGCATGGTGTGGAGAATTCCTGTTGATGCTGGTAAAGGGTTATTAATTATGCGCTGGATCTTCATCTATAAACAAAGAGACCCCACAACAATCGCAATAACAATCTCAATTTAATACCTTTTGTTTATTTATTTATTACCATGATGTTCTTATTCCTAATCTTAAAGTTACTTATTATCATTATTATTCATATTTTATTGTTAATTACAACTTATTTTAATTGGGTTATTTGTTAATACTCGTTATTGGTAAGAGCAGTTGGGTACAAGCCTGGCTCGACGACTCTGTTAGATAACTCTACGTCAGGAGAGGTCTCATGGAGATATTCCCCACTACCAGTTCGTTTTACTTTTCGTTCATGTAACAGACCTGTTGCCAAAGTTGACCATAATGCTGCCAATAAATGTACGGACCAACCGTATAAAGCATGGAGTGCGTAGCCATGTAATATGGTATCTGCTATTGTCTTAAAAATGTGGACAATAGTGAATATACCAATAATTCCAGCACTAATGTTACCGAAGTAGGTAAATTTACCCCATGTCTTTTCCCAGACGCTTTTCGATATTTTTTCAAAATCCTCCTCGCTGAAGATTCCCATATAAGATCTTTTAGCGTACACGAGGTTGGTACCAGAAGCTTGAGCTGCGAAATCACCTAATATCATTGATCTTTCAATAGGGAACATGATTCTTTCTCTCATGTTCTGTAGATCTTCTGTGGTGTAGATACCTGATGAGGCTAGTTCTGTCAATGCGTTGCATTTCCAGCTAGCTGCGGTGGCAGGTTTCAAAATTGAAGGTGTCTCTCTCAAAACTGGGTTAGGAATGAATTTATACCATATATTATCAATTTTAAAGTATTGTGGTAGATGTCCGTTACATGGTAGTTGAGTTGCCTCAGGGGTTATAATGTGCGTGCGAGGAGTCATGAACATACTTTCATTTTTACCTTTTGTAATTGGTAGATTACTGTAACATTTACCATCTTGTCTTATTTTCACCTCCACCGCAATACATTGAATCATATGAATTACTTCCCCTGCTACTATTGCGGTGTAGCCGGGTTTACCCATATATTGGTAAGCAAATTCATCGGGCATATTTGCAGCGAGGGACAGACTTGCACGCAATTGCTTCCTTTCCAATCTACATTCATTTTCCAATAAATTATAATACAATTCACTCATTTGGTTTCTTGCCCAACGTTCTACATAAACAAACTTAGCATCTACATAACTCATCATGTCGTGTGTTTCAACGTCGTTTCTTTCTTTAGTCGAAGGTATTTGACCTACTATTATAAATAAACGGGGGTGTTCAGTAGTAAGTGTTGGGACGCCGCAATTTTCGAATGAACCTTTTGTCTTAAGAGAAAAACTATAACCGTCGTGATCTACTGTATATACTGTGCCTTCCTTACTTTCTGCTACATTAGCTTCACCAAACCATATAGTTGCGTATTTTTCTGGATCGCACCATTGGTTTGTTGGTCTACTGTCCCAGAAAGCACAACCACCGTACATGTCGATACATATTTCAGTACTCAGCTGGCAAGAAGTTCCTGAATTGAAATGGATTTTGTTTTGTTCTAACTTAACCCTAGCGTTTTGTTTCGTATAGGTAATAGACCACGTGGTCCCAGCTTCCGTAAGCATCCGAATAACTTGCCCCTGAACAATCTCCATCTGAATTCGCACTCCCTGCCAGTGTAATAGCTTTAAAATTTACAATATTTGGTGACAGTTGCTGTATAACCGTATTGCCGACTGTCACCGTACCGTGATTATACAGCGTTTTGCACGCATCCCTTGAAATAGGATTAATATATTTAGCGTTGCCATTGTTGGTAATGGCAACATAATCTGTATTATACCCACAGTTAAAGATTATTCTATGCACTTGAACCTTACACAGCCATACTTCTGCCTGGGCGTACGAGACCAATTCGCTCAGCATCACTCGTGCTTTGCTCATCTTTACTGGCTCTCGAGCGATGTCGCACTCGTCGACGTCCAACAATGAGATAGTCACGGTGTTTAGCATGGGTCCATTGCAATCGAATCCAATGAGGGCCTCGGCCATGGCCAATGCTAGTACCAATATGGCTATGTTTTTCTTAATCATCTGTAAATTTTTATTATAATACTCTGGCATCTATACAATTGTTATTCTACACCGATTTCTATACTTTTGGACTCTCGCTTCCCCCCCACAGTAAGTTTGGACTCACTGGAGACGGAGTTGACTGTTAGTCCAAAATGTCTACCTTACTTTTACTAACATGCGGACAACCTTTGTAAGTGAGTGTTTTATTCATATATAATTTCCTCCTCTTGTTCTAACTCTCTTAACTTAGTTTTATTTTTATCAAGTATTCTAGCCTCTTCAGGTGAAATTTTGGATAACCTAAGAGGATTTGGGGAAACTTCTTTCCTTTTTCCACCGTCTATCAGTTCTACTTCTCCTCTATCTGTCACATTTAAGATTTCAAAAGGTCCATCCCAGTAAGGGTAAAGCTTCCCTGGTTTGGGTCCTTTTTCAATGTAGACATAGTCCCCAATTTTAAAATTTACTGGGTTCAAATTTTTATCATAGTATTTTTTTGTTTTTTCTTTACTTTGTATAAGGTTGTGCCTAGCACAATCTTGAATTTGGTGGATATTGGTTACTAACTCTTCCATATACCCCTGAAACGTGGGTATCTTTTCCGACTCTAGTAACGGTTTACTTGAGGGTAATCTTGCCCTCTTTCCGTAAACCAATTCATATGGGGTGAATTTGGTGGATTCATGGACACTCGTATTATATGACAAAATTGCCAATCTGAGCCATTCGTCCCAATCATCTTTTTTGTTATTTACATATTGTTTGAGATATTCCCCCAGTGGGTGATGTGATCTCTCTAATGAACCATTACTTTGCGGATAAAACGCAGTGGTTCGACACTTATCAATCTTAAATCTACTAGCCATTGCTTTTAAAAGTTGGCTTTCAAAGTTCCTCCCTCTGTCACTGAGGACTGTGACCGGAGTACCGTAAAAGCTCACAAAATTATCAATAAAAGCTTTAATTATTGTAGGAGTCGTTTGATTAGGGATGGCTACTGCCACTACAAATTTGGTCAATAGGCATTGCATCGTGAGAATGCATTGATTACCTGATACTGTGGTGGTTAGCGGACCTACCACATCTATTGCAATTTTTTCAAATGCCGATCTTGGCGTATCAGTAATTACCATTGGTTGTTTTGTTCGTTTTCGAACTAATTTATTTTTTTGACAGTCCAAGCAGTGTTGTATTCGTGATTGAATATCTTCTTTTAAATTTTCCCAATAAAATTTTTCTCGAATTCTATTAAAAGTTTTATTGACCCCTTTATGCCCCCCCATGGGTGCCTGATGGGCCTCGTTAAAGATTTTATCCCTTTCTTTTATCTCGACATATTCGATTTCGTTAGTGCAAATTATAATTTTTATTTTACTATATATGAATTCTTTTTTTATTAAATCTAATATTTCTTCCCATTCTATGTTACAGATTTTACTTGATTTAGAAATTGTTACCGAATCGATTTCTTTTTCTACCATAATTCCATGAGCATAGTTTAACGCCCCCTTTATATATTTAACTATTGTTAATAATGACTCCCCTTTTTTTTTTCGTATTACCAAAGGAAAATGAAGTTTCTTCCCCACCACTTTACAACCTGCTTTTCCTGCTTCAATTGGGTGTTTTAAAATATTACTGTGTTTTTTGTATAAATCTTTGGCCCCTGAGTCACATGGCTCGCCATTTTCTGATACGAAATACATTTTATGATTTTTCTGAATTTGGAAAAGTTCTTTAGAAAATTTTATATTATTTAAATTGTGATCGCCTAGAATTTCGATCTCTTCCTCACTCAATTCTGAGTCTTGGGAGTCTGAGTTGTCACTCTCTATTTAATCTAATTTAGTTGACAGGTCTACAGCTGTTTCAACGCCAATTGGATGTTTACTTGCTGGAAATTTGACTCTAATGTCTGTTAATTTCTCTTTTTTTTGAGGTGGAATTTTTTTGGGCCTCCCCCGTTTTTTTAACAATGTTAGTGTTTCATTTATTTTTACTTGTTCAACCTTTTTGGGTCTTTCCCTCTTTTTTAATAAGATCGGGGGTTTACTTGTCACAAAAGACCTTAATTTTTTTGGTCTTCCCCCCTTTTTCTGAGCGGGTACTGGCGTCGTCACCACCTCAAGGGGCCTTGGTTCAACAACAGGTTGAGGCCTACTATTTTGGTTTCTGGTGACAACAAAAAGTTCTTTTTCGCGTTCACCATCAGGTTCCTCAACTGGGTTCCTGGATAATGCGTCCGCATTTAAATTTAATTTTCCTGGTTTATATACCACATTAAATTTGTATTGGGCTAATTTTAGCCTCCACTTACAAATTCTATTATTATTATTGACTGGGTTACTGAACCACTTTAAAGCTTCGTGGTCAGTTACTACCGTAAACTCTGAATTATATACATAAGTTCTGAAATTCACCACTGAGTCCAAGATGGCTCTGGCTTCTTTTTCGTATGTACTATAATTGAGTTCAGCTCCTCTAAGAGCTCTTGAAAAATAGGCTATCGGTTTATCTTTTCCGATTTCACCTTGCGACAATACACCACCTATGGCATATCCGGAAGCATCCGTAGTGATGATATACGGTTTACTTAAATCCGGATATTGTAAAATTGGTGCGTTACAGAGAAGGTTTTTTAGAGTCACAAATGCTTTATCTTCCTCCTCTTTCCACACAAATTCTACGCCGTTTTGTAATAATTTTGTGAGAGGTTTTGCAATTTTTGAATAATTTTCGATAAATCTACGGTAATATCCACTAAGCCCTAAGAATTGACGAACGTTCTTTTGATTTTTGAGCTTAGGGAAATTTTTAACCGCTTCGATTTTTTTAGGGTCGGGTTTTACCCCGTTTTCGCCAATTATGTGGCCTAAGTAATTTACCTCTGGTTTTAGGAACTCACACTTGTCTGGCTGTAAGCGAAGGTTAGCTTTACGAAGCCTTTCCATCATTTCAGTGATTTTTTCATTATGTTCTTCAAGGGTTTTCGCAAAAATGACTATGTCGTCCAAATAGATGAACATAGAGATTCCTTGCATACCGACAAAGACTAAATTCATTAATCGCTGGAACGTCGCGGGTGAATTAGCCAAGCCAAACGGCATGCGTGTGAATTCCCAGTGACCACGTGGAGTTGAAAAAGCAGTTTTGTGCGCATCTCTAGGATCCATTTCTATTTGATGTTATCCAGACGCTAAATCAAAGACAGAAAAATATTTTGATCCCCCCAACTGGTCTAATATATCCGTAATATTAGGTAGCGGAAACGCATCCGCAATAGTTTTTTCATTTAGTGGTCTATAATTAATTACCATTCTATGTCTAATATTGCCTTTGGAATCAGGCTTTTTTGGGACAATCCAAACAGGACAATTGTAAGGGCTTTCTGAGGGTTTTATTATACCCTTTAGAACCCCTTCTTGTACTTGTCTTTCGACTTCTTCTCGTAGATTATGAGGAGGTCTGTAAATTTTATTATTTATGGGAAGTTCGTCTGTCGTGGGAATGCGATGGCGAACTAAATGTGTGGAACTCAGCGGTTCGTCAGGTAACTGAAATCTATCAGCATATTTTTTTATTATATCGCATACATGGTCCAATTCTTCCGCATTTAAATGTTCGAGTCTTAATAAATCTTTAACTTTATCGTAGCGTGTCAGCTTATTCACTTCATTTATTGTGTATACATTATTAATTAATTTTGTTTCCACGTATCCGGAAAAACTGGACTCTGTATTATTTGGTGAAATTAATTTATTTTCATTTCATTTGATGCTAACATTTCTTCGCCAATTTAACTTATCACTTCCCTTTTTCTTTTTTATGCTATTAAACGATTTTTTATTATATGGGTTAAAATATTTAATTTCATTTTTATTTTCGACCAAAGGAATTTTATCAATTTCGACATCATTTATTTTTAATAGCTTCTCATTAGAATTCCTACCCCGAGGAATTTCATTTAAATCAATATCATTTACTTTTAATAATTTTTCATTCGAAACCCTACACAAAGGAATTTCATTTAAATCAATATCATTTACTTTTAATAATTTTTCATTCGAAACCCTACACAAAGGAATTTCATTTAAATCAATATCATTTACTTTTAATAATTTTTCATTCGAAACCCTACACGAAGGAATTTCATTCAAATCAGTATCATTTACTTTTAATAATTTTTCATTCGAAACCCTACACGAAGGAATTTCATTCAAATCAGTATCATTTACTTTTAATAATTTTTCATTCGAAACCCTACACAAAGGAATTTCATTTAAATCAGTATCATTTACTTTTAATAATTTTTCATTCGAAAACCTACACAAAGGAATTTCATTTAAATCAATATCATTTACTTTTAATAATTTTTCATTCGAAACCCTACACAAAGGAATTTCATTTAATTCAATATCATTTACTTTTAATAATTTTTCATTCGAAACCGATTTGGCACTCTCTAGAGAATTTCCGGTTCCGAATTCCGTCGTTCTCTCGAGCGTGTCGTTTATAATTTTAACATCGACCACATTTATTTCTGGTCCCATACTAAACCCTTCCATTTTTGGGTTTTCAAAAACAATAGATTTTTCATTAATTTCTAATATATGTTTATCAAAGTTTATTATGGCGCCTGTAGATTCAAAAAATTCTGAACCCAAAATACCTGCGCAATTAATAGGTACTTCATCGAGGATAATTAAACAGAATATTTCTTTGCCCAAAATATTTATCTTGGCTTTCCCCAATGTTTTTATAAGGCCCTCCGATATACCTTGCAAGGTTTCTATTTCGCCCTCGCTTATCTCAAGACCCGATGTTTGAGATTTTTTTAATAGGTTCGGGGTCGCTCCCGAATCCAACATCATTTTAACCGTTTCATTACCGTTGTTTAGCTTTATTTCTATATAGGGAATAGTGTTAAAATTTGTTGCATTTATGGTGATAACTGGTTTATTTATTTTAATTGACTCTACCTTTTTATTTATTTTAATTATTTCATTGTTTAATTCATTATTTATTTCTTTAATAATCACACAATCGTTATCAGATACAAATCCAGTTGCCTCCATAGTTGCAATATTTTTATTATTAATTTCTTTAATTATTAGTTTACGCCGTCCCTCCTCGCTTAGAGGGACGGTTGCAAGTTTCCCTGTACTTTTTGTTGGAAAATTTTCTTGACGCAATTACGTTCTATGTGATCGTCGCCTCTGCAAAAATCACATCCGCGAATTGACCCGTCTCTTCTACTATCTAAACTTTCCGTGCTTGTTAATTTATTGTTACCATTGTTATAGCCATTATTATTACCATTATTGTTGTAGCCATTATTATTACCATTATTATCATTATTATATCCACCATTATTGTACCTATTGTTATACCTGTTATTGAATCCACCATTATTATATCTAATATTACCATTATTATATCCACTATCGTAATTACCACGCATGGGTCGTTGTTGTTGATTACAATTTCTTGCTTGATGACCTCTAGTGTTGGATAGTTGACATATCGGTTGTTGATTCCAGCCAAGCGTTGTTCTTTCACTGAATCTCACTTGGGGACCTTGGTAATCTCTTCGTTGCGTTGCGCAATTTCTTGCCACGTGTCCCTTCATTCCACAGATTTGGCATGTTGGTTTATCATAACTTTGTTGTGGTTTGACGTAATTTCCAATCCTGTAACACGTCTTCGCGTCGTGACCTTTAATATCACATATCTGGCATACTTTGTCGTTTTCCAGTTTTGGTGCAATTGTTGGGCAATTTTTTGCTATATGTTCTGTACTGTCACACAATTGGCATTTTTGCTGGTTTTTAATTTTCCAACATTCTTGTTCTGAATGGTTTCTACCATTACATCTTGTGCACTGCTTCGAAGTGTTAAAATCTTGAGTACATTCATTTGCAAAATGTCCCCTTTGTTTACATTTGAAGCATGTTTTCGTTTCTCTAACCATCATGGGTTTTTCGTCCCCCGTTGTTTGTGGTTTAGCTAATTTGCATTGCGGTGCTATGTGGTCTCTTTCTTGACATAATCGGCAGAAATTGACTTCAAAAGTTCTCTTCTTAGTTTCTTCTCTGCCTAATGTTGCCCTTCTGGCCAACTCTTCTTCTCTATCTGCTGCTTGTTGTATGATATCTTCGTAACCCCCAGTCCAGGTTATGTAATCTCCAAGTTCAGGTTTAATTCCTGATTTTAATACATCAATCGTTAATGACTTCATTTCAGTTTTAATTTGTTGTGGATCTTCTCTTATCGTTGGTACGTGCATTTTTTCTATTCTTTTAGTGAAGCTTCTTATCGGTTCATTTTTTCCTTGAACTAACTTAAATGCTTCACCAATTAGTACTTTTTCATTTTTGGTCTTGCTGATAAGTTCTCTAAGTGCTTTCATTAGTTCGTCAACGGTTTTAAACGTTTTCTTCGTCATGTCGTCCCGTACCTCTCTACTTACTTTGGTACGTACTATCATGTCTACTAGGTGCTTTTCCAAATCCTCGCCTACGTAGTGTCTGCTTTCTTCACATTCTATCCTGAATGTTGTGAGTTCTTGGGCTTTACCTGTGTAATTTGATATATTTTTACATAATTTGCCTACCAGAGTCATTATCTGCGTAGTTTCTTGAAGCTCCGCCAACCTTGTTGCTGATGATTTCGGCATTTTGTTGTTTGTTTCGCACTTTTCTTCTGATTCAATATTGGGCTTCTCACCCTTTTCTGTACCACTTATTATATTGTACCTACTTGTCTTTTTCGGGTTGTTGATCTTCGCAATCTTCTTCTCTTTTTTGTTGTTCAATAGTTGTTCTGTTTTTTCTTGTGCTGTTTCGAGGTTGATGTTACTTAGCAACCTTTGTGTTTCTGCTATTTGTTCAACCAGGATATTTTCTTCCCAATAATGGTTGTCCTCCTCTTCTATCAACAACTCCTGTTCCTGGTCTGCTGATGTGCTGCGTTTGCTGTCGCTGCTGCTGTCTGGAAGGTTGGTGTTTCTTGCAGAATATGGGTTGAAGCTATCTTCGTCGTCGGTTATGGTTGAGTCGTTGTGGCGGTATATATTTGTTACTGATGAATTTAGTTGTACATTTATCGAAGTGGTGAATATAATTTTGCTTGACTCAGGTAAATTTTTGAGTGGCTTTGGTGTATTTCCGCTAAATAATGGTACACTTTCTAAGATTTCCTTATCTGTTCGGTCTTTAATTTGCGCGTTTTGATTACTACCAAAAGTAGGTATTAGACTCTTCCAACTTAAATTACTTATAAAATTTTCACCGAAAACTTTTTCACGACTTTTCTCGAATTTTTCTCTCGCTAGTCGTTCTGCTTCAAGTTTTTGTTCATAAAAAACGTTTAATTCCTTATTTTTACACTCTAAATTGAATTTCTCTTTTTCTAGACGTTCTAGTTCGCTTTTTTGTTTTAATTCATTTATTTCTTTATTTTTTTGTTCGATTTCAAGTTTTTGTCTTAATATGTCCGCCTCTTCTTGAAATAATCTCGTTTCGAAATTTGGATTCGTTGTATTTAATGGTGTATTAAAGTTTATTAAATTGGTACTTTCATTTACCCCAGATTTTAATTGTTGATTTTTTTTCAATACTGAGTCTCTTAGATCTGATCTCTTTTGACTAGATCGTTTTTCTATTTTTGCAAGATCTAATTTTTTATTACTTTTTCCGTAATATAATTCTCCCCTTGGTCTAAGATTATATTTTTTTCCAAGTTTTTTTTTTTCTGTTTCTTCACTCGACATTAGAGCTTATTTAAAATTTTAATGTTAAAAGAAAACTTTAATTCAATAACCCCGACTACAATTTCCATCCATTAAATACAATACCAAAAATTTCGTTACGAGTTTATTTGTTAACGCACTTTTAGAAATATATCTTCCCCCCAATTCGTGTATTTTTATAGGGAGGACGTTTATTATTATTTTTTTTTGTTGAGGTAATTGTTACCGTTACCATTGGTAACTTAAATTTTGTTCAAATTAATATAAATATTATACTGGGCAAAAATGTAATAAGTTTATAATCGTAAAAATTATTAAGGGAGAAAAAGGAATTTCGTTAAGTCTATGGTTAGTGTTTTATATATATATAAAAAAAAAACTTCTACTAATATCAGTAAATAAAATAATGGGTTATCAAATTTTTATTATATAAAAACAAATTAACAGTATTAAATTTCAAGTTAATCTACGCGTGTATGCGTTCAAGTCTCCGTAAGTACAAAAAGAAATATTTATTTTGTTATTTTATATAACCAAAAAAAAATTTTATAATTTATTAAAATACTACTAATATTATCTTAATAAGTAATATACTAGGTTTATTAAATTTTTATCATCAAAGGGAATTGAAAAGGAATTGAGAATATTAATTTTACGTTAATTTACGCGTGTATGCGTTCGAGTCTCCGTAAGGACAAAAGAAATATTTATTTTGTTATTTTATGTAACGAAAAAAAAATTTTAATATTTATAAAAATACTATTAATATTATATTAATAAGTAATATAATAGGTTTATTAACTTTTTATTGTAAAAAAAAATTTGAAAGTATTGAATTTAATTTAATTTACGCGTGTATGCGTTCAAATCCCCGTAATAACAAAAAAAATTATTTGTTTGTTATTTTATATGACCCAAAAAAAAAATTTATAGTTTATACAAATACTATTAATATTATATTAATAAGTAATATAATAGATTTATTAAATTTTCTTTGTCAACAAGGAATTGAGAATATTCATTTTACGTTAATTTACGCGTGTATGCGTTCGAATCTCCGTAAGGACAAAAAGAAATATTTATTCTGTTATTTTATACAACCCAAAAAAAATTTTAATATTTATAAAAATACTATTAATATTATATTAATAAGTAATATAATAGGTTTATTAACTTTTTATTGTAAAAAAAAATTTGAAAGTATTGAATTTAATTTAATTTACGCTTATATCAGTCCGAGTCCTCATAGGGGCAATATTTTATTTTGTTATTTTTTTTTTGTTTGAAAAAAAAACAAAATTTTATTAAAAATCTTAATTTGTGTTTGATAATTTGTTGAAATAATACTAATATCATATTAGTGAATAATATAATAAGTTTATTAACTTTTATTAAAAAGGAATAGAATTAGTTTTAACTCGGTCTACGCTTATATGCGTTCGAGTCTCCGTAAGGACAGAAAAAAAAACAATATTATTTTGTTATTTTTATATAACGAATCTATTTAAAAATAATAAATAAAAAAATAATTTTAAATCCGTGTTTAATAATTAATAAAAGTACTACTAATGTTATTAGTTAATAAATATAGTTCCTGATAAAAATGGTTAAGTTTCCTATGCTATGGCATTCGATTCCACGCATGAGTAGAAAGAAAATTTTTATTATTATTATTTTTTTTTTGTAAAATTCTATTAATAATTATTTATTGTTAATGGGAGCGAGATAGTTTAATAATTATTTAAATTATTTAAGTAGCTACTATTATTAATATGCAGTATTATAAACTTTCGTTTAGTTCCCGATAAGAATGCTTAAGTTACCTATGTTACGGTATACAGATCTAAGCATGAGAAAAAAAAATTTATTATTTACTTTTTGTAAAATTTTATTATTAATTATTTATTGTTAAAAAAAATTAAGGGAATTTAATAATTACTCAAATTATTTAAGTAACTACTATTATTAGTATGTAGTACTATAAACTTTTGTTTAGTTTCCGATAGGAATGCTTAAGTTGCCTATGCGTTTGTGGCTGTAGGTTGTTAGGACCCACCCTTTTAGACTATCTAGTCACGCCTATTAGGGGCTGGGTTTAGGCCTTAGAGGTGTATGCCGTTTTCCACTGTGGCTATGCTTCTTCTCTAATTTACTTTTCTTCCTCGCGTCTTACTTTTCTTCGTCAATTTTAAATGTTGAATAATAAAAAAAAATTTAAATTATCGATTATTAAAATACAGTCGATGTTTTCTTAATAAAAATTGTTTAAATGTAAAATAATTAAAAGGGGATATTGATTTCTCGATTATAAAAATAAAATCGATGTTTTATTAATTAAATTTGTTTAAATGTTGAATAATAAAAGGGAATATTAAATTATCGATTATTAAAACAAATCCATATATTTGTTAATTTGGAATTATTTAAATGTTGACTGATTAAAGGGAAATATTAAATTATCGATTATTAAAACAAATCAATATATTTGTTAATTTGGAATTATTTAAATGTTGTCTGATTAAAGAGGAATATTAAATTATCGATTATTGAAGCAACCTCAATATTTTGTTAATTTAAGATTATTTAAATTGTTAAATAATAATGAGGAATATTAATTATCGATTATTAAAATTAAATCGACACATTTGTTAATTTAAAACTGTTTAAATGTTGAATAATTAAAAAGGGAATATTCGATTATTGATTGTTAAAACAAATCGATACTTTGTCAATCAAAATTATTCAAATGTTGAATAATAAAAATCTTAATTAATGCTAATTATCCTGGAATTAACTTAATCTATATTTTTTTTCTTTATTTCACTCACTTACATTGTTTGTCATTATTACTTTAGCATTTAAACACAATTTATTTATCATAGATATATTAGTACACATAAACAATTTATTATTTAAAAATAAACATGCTTTTCTTATCGATATATTTTTCATGCAATTTTCTCTCTTTTCTTTGGGTCCAGATGTCGGTTATTGTAAATAAAAAGATAATGGAAAAAAAATTATTTTAACTCTGGGTAAAAGCAATTAAGATTTGGGAAAAACCCAACGACACCCCAGGTAGTTAAATAAAATAAAATCGAATACAAAGGGACCGGAAACATTAACCTTTAGAAATTTTTTTTCTAAAATCCCATTAATTTTTTTTTGTTAAAAGATGTGTACAAGTGTAAAAAAAATTTTTTTTTTTTTTTTTTTTTTTTTTTTTTTTTTTTTTTTTTAACAAAATTATTATAAATTTTCTCCGAATTTTCCCGCGCGTATTACTTTTTCCGGCCTAATTCTACCCTCCACGAACGCGTTTTTTCTATCTTTTAAACCGGACGAGCCCCCATGAAATATCGTTGCCGAGTTAATTACAGAACAATTAATAACAGAATTAGATGAAGATATATCTTTTGTTATATTAAAGTTTGTCATAACAGCTTTAGTTAAAATATTATTGTTTATCATTTGTGTAAAATATTCTTTTGTAATATGATTGAATAGATCAAAACGAATAGCAGTAATATTCATGATTTTATATATTTTTTTTCAATCATATAACTTAAATGAATTATAACAATTGTATACTTTTTTATTGATATTATTGATTATAATCAATTTAACATTCAGAATAATATTAAAAAATAAAAAAAAAGTTTGTCACTGAGTAGTATATGCATTACGTAACCTGAAATATACCAAGATATTTAATTGGCTACCAAGAAAATTCCAACAGAGCCCTCTTGAAATGTAAAAAAAAAAAGAAAGAAAAAAAAAAAGGAATGTTCTCGTTGGATCGAGAAGGCTCAATGAGTGGTCTACTTGTATATCCATTTATTGTCCTTTTATACTGTGTTGTGTTAGTGAAAAAAAAAAAATAAATAAATAAAAATATAGATATATCTATATATAAAAAAAACAATAACAGATTTAAATGATGATTGTTCAATAATAATTATTCAAAAATTACCAATGGACGACAGAAATAATATGAATGAAGGTAATTATTCAATTTATTTTTTATTATAAAATAACTGAAAATAATTTAAAAAAATATATTGAAATTTAATATACTGAAAATAAATATTAATATTTTTTTATTTTCCAGTATGTAAAAAAATAAAGAAAGTCAATCAACAAAGTTGGTGGAATGTGAAAAAGCTAGAGTTTGACACTATAAAAACGTCAAACATAATTGTACTACAAAATTATGAAAGATACATTCTAGATTTAAATATATCAATTGATATAGATGATGATTTTGTTAATGAAATTAAAAATGAGTGCACTGTTTATCATTATTATGATTATTATTATTATAATTATTATTGTCAGGGCCTGGACACCAAATAGGCTCCCCACCTATTGTTAAAATAAAAAATCATAGTTGTTCAGATGCTGATACTGAAAAATCATGTAATGATGATATTATAATAAATAATAAAAAAAAGAAAAAAATATTACGTAAACGTAAAACACCAATAAAACGTAATAATGTAAATGAATTAACAAATGATGTTATTAAAAAAAATAAACATAATGATGAATCAATAATATGTACATCAAAAGAATTAAAAGTATTGGATACTTTTAATTATATTAAACAACAACAACAACAACAACAACAACAAAGATCATCGTCATTAATAAATAAAAATGATCAACAAGTACCATTAACAACAAATATATTATTAAAAACATCGAAAAATACAAATGATAAATATATATTAACACAAGATGATATTGATACATCACACGATGATGATAGTGATAATGTTACAACAAATATTGTTTATAGCGGTGGTGGTAGTAGTAGTGGTGGTGTTGGTATTGGTAGTAATACCGATAATACTGGAACAGTTATGTCAGAATTAGCTGGTTTAGTACATAGTAACTGGACAACAATATTTAACATCTGGTCTTAAAGGTTCATATATATAGTAGTAGAATATCGAATAAAAGTGAAAAAAATATGGCTGATTTTGATGATAACACAAGGTCAAGAATTAACATTTGATTATGATGAAAAAACATTTCAAGAAATGGGATTTAAGGATGGACAACTTGTATTTATATCACTTGGTGCTTCTGGTAATAGTGGTGGTGGTGTAGGTGAAAGTGTTGGTGGTGGTAATAGAAATGGTAATTCATCAAGTGGTCGTAATAAAAGAGATATTGATTCACCATTATTATTATCACCACCACCACCACGTGAATCATTACCAACATTATTATTATTATTAACACCACAATATTTTGAACAATTATTTACATTAATGAGAATACTTAGTGCTATGAAAACAACTGTTAAAAGTGGACAAAAAATACCACATACAAAAGCACAAGAGTATGGGATACATTAACATTATTACCAAAAATTCCATCATTATTACGTGGTTTCCAAAATTTAGGTGAAATATCATTACCAGAATTACTTGATCCAGCAAGTCCACAAAAACTTATGTATTCATTATATGTTATTGAATCATTGAGTCGTAAAAATTCAACATTAACAAGTAATAATTGTAATAATAGTAGTAATACATCAAGTAGTATAACAATAACACCAATAAATGATGATGTAATAAATGATAATAATAAATCATCATCATAATCATCATCACCACAATCACAACTACCATTATTGGATAAAGATAAAAAAGATAATAATAATGAAAAATTAATAATTCCATGGTCAAAATTATTTGTTCAACATGGTGGTTTACGACATTTATTTGATATATTTATGTTTGGTTGTTTAGAACATGGTCATGGTAGTGAATGGCAACAAAAAACAATTATGTTATCTTGGTGTTGTACGTGAAGAAAAAAAACGTCATAAGTCAGATAAATTGGTTGTACCAAGATTAAGTGATACAATGTTGTCAATGATGTCTGTTAATAATGTTATGCCAAGAATAACATCAATATTAAATGAGGCATCAATGCCACGTGATCCAAATCATTATAAAACTGGTTCATTTGGTAGATCACAAGTAATACATTATACAATGGCATTATTAGTATGTTGGGTACATATAGTGATATTAATATTGTACAAACATTATTTTTTTCATCAAATGGAATGTTTGGTAAAACATGATTACGTAGATTAGTACTTGAAGATCTAGAACCAGCAGTTAGACGTGAAGCTATATTAAAAGCTGATTGTAATAATGCTAATAAACATCAATTAACAATACGTCAATTACAACGTATGTT
The DNA here is from genome assembly GCA_011426435.1 of Lysiphlebus fabarum. Taxonomy (NCBI): domain Eukaryota; kingdom Metazoa; phylum Arthropoda; class Insecta; order Hymenoptera; family Braconidae; genus Lysiphlebus; species Lysiphlebus fabarum. The sequence continues at coordinate 131,454 of WSYQ01000326.1, read as the reverse complement.
TGCATATTTATTAGAATCAGAAAGAAAAGCATGTAATCCAAGAAGTTTTTGTCGTGTTTATACTATGAATGATGAACCTCCGATTCATGATTACGGAGGCAAATAAGCACCTCCGATTCATCTCGCAACAATTTTTATTGTTATTATCATTTATTAATTTTTATTTTCTTTTTTTTTTTTATAAAAATATACTCTATTAAAAATTTCTATAATTGGAAAATCTATACATGAAGAGCACGAATTATTCTTGCACGTTTCTTATCAAATTCTTTTGGCTCGATTTTATACGTTTATCACATTAAAAATATGAATTCTAGTTGGTTACTTCTCTTCTGTTTTTTTTTTTTAATCTTTTTGAATGCTTTATTTAATTTTAATAATTTTTATATATCATTATCTTAAGAAATTACATGTGCTGAAAACATTTGTTCCTGTCGAAAAAATAAATGCAGTACTATTCGACAATACACCAAATTTACAAATTTGGTAAATGCTCAATTACAACTTATTGACCCACGTCATCACGCAAAAATCATCATGATTAAAATTAACAGGATATTGAATAATCTTGTAGCTTCTAACCTAAGGCTGCTAAAGTATAAAAGGATTTAATGTAAGTTTATATTTATGAAAATCACTCAAAAGTCAATTACTTGATTGAAAGTTTTTTTTATTTTTGTTAATAATATAATATTAAGTTCTATTTTTTTTTTTTTTTTTTATAAACCTTCAAAAAATTGTATCAAGTTTATAGTTATTAAGGTGTCGAAACGGGTAATTGGAAAGAGGGGGTAGGGGTGTAATTAATTTCATTGTTTTAGAACTTTAATTTTCCATTTTCAAAAATTAATATAATTCATCGTTTAAATTCTAAATATAAATTATAATTAACTGTTGAATATTTTCTATTATTTATAAAGATGAGAGACAAAACAAAAGAATAGAAAAAAATAAATTTTTATATCCAATTGGAACAAATATAATACATAAATGTTGTATTCAAATGAGTCAACTTGAAATAAATAATGAAATTGATTTTTCATTATGGGAATATTGTTCTATTAAAATTTTTACAAGTTATTCTGACACAATTATTAAAATTGATGCAAAAAAATTTAATAGTTTAATAAGCAATAAAATAAATTCATCAACAATTAAATTAATTTCATTTTTAACTGGTAATAATGAAAAACTAATTCCAGTTTTCATTAATTATACAATGAGTGAAAAAAAAATTATTCAACAAAGTGATTTTGCTCTAAATAATAATAATAATAATAATAATAATAATAATAATAATAATAATAATAATAATAATAATAATAATAATAAACCATTTTTAAATAATTATTTTAAGTTATAATTTATAACTATCATTACCTTTTAAAATATATTGTTTATTGTCAACATTTTATAAAAATTGTATCACAATAAACTTACACATAAATTTATTATTCGAGTATTTATTTATTAAGTTAACATTTATTATTATTATTTCTTCATTTTAAGTTTAAGACAAATTTTAATTTTTTTAAGAAATATTTTATTATTCAAAATATACGCGCGCATTCGAGACGCCATGCTGCAACCATTACGAACCGAAAGTTTCTACAAATTCAATTTATAATGTTGGCCTTCTGAATTCGGAGGTTTCCCCGACCATGAGTTTTAGCCTGAAAATTTAACATTTGGTGTCCAGGCCCTGATTATTGTTGATATTGATATTATTATTGATATTATTATGATTATTCATTTTCGAGATTATAACCAGAAAATGACTAATAAACATACTAGAAATTAACCGTTTTTTTCTGGTAATGTTTCTAAACATTTACTATTTCTTTTCCGGTAATTTTCTCTGATAATAATTTTATATAATATATAAAATTTATCGATTTATTAAAAAAATTAAGAATAAATAGCTAAAAAAAATAGATGTATTGAAAAATAAAATTTTTAACAGAAATAATTGTTTTATATATTGTCTGTGAATTGTTCAGTAAATTTACTAAACAATTATTGCTGGAATATATATTTTTTTCGAGTACATACATTTTCCTTTGCTCTTTGCTCGTTTTTTAATAAACAAATGCCTGAATATAAGTGTTAAATGAACAAATAGCTAAGGAAAAGAGATGTACTCAAAAGAAAAATATATATCAGCAATAATTGTTTAGTTAAAGAAAAAGTATGTAGCTTAAGGAAAAGGGAGGTAGCTAAGGAAAAGGATGTACTGAAAAAAAGACAAGTTATTAAACAATTATTCCTGGGATATATATTTTTTTTGAGTCCATCCTTTTCCATAGCAACATCTTCTTCCGATGCATACTTTTTCTTTAGCTGTTTGCTTATTATTTTTTTAATAAATAAATACCAGAATATAATTGTTGAATGGACGCAAATAGCTACGGAATAAAATGTAGCTAAGGAAAAGCATGGACTCAAAAAAAGACAATTTATTAAACAATTATTCTTGTCTAGCTCCATTTGTTTATATAAAATAACAATATAAACAATCATAACTTTTTTGTTAATCAACTTAGAACAATTCTGTTGACGCCAAATGATTTAAAATGTAGAGATACAATTTGTAGTGAAAGAATTAGAATTTGTAGTTGCATAGTTAGACAAAAAACTATGCAACTACAAATTCTAATTCTTTCACTACAAATTGCTTCTCAACCTCCTGAATCGTTTTGCGTCAATAGAATTATCCTAACTCAAATAGTAAAAAAGTTATGATTGTTTATATCGTTATATTATAAACAAATGGTCCTAGAAAAAAAACTATGCAACTACAAATTTTAATTCTTTCACTACAAATTGTATCTCGACCTTCCGAATCTTTTGGCGTTAATAGAATTGTTCTAAGTCAAATAATGAAAAAGTTATGATTGTTTATATCAATATTTTATAAACAAATGGGCCTAAAAAAAAAACTATGCAACTACAAATTCTAATTCTTTCACTACAAATTACTACAAATTCTAACGAAGATTTTGAGCCTATTCCGAACACTTTAACTTAATTTCTAAAGAAAATCACTGATAACCTATTTATAAACCCTTAATCGTTGAACTACAAATTCTAATTCTTTCACTACAAATTACTACAAATTCCAACGAAGATTTTGAGCCTACTATGAACACGATTGGTTAATTTTTAAAGAAAATGACTTTAAACCTTCATTTAACCCTTAATCGTTGAACTACAAATTCTAATCTTTTCACTACAAATTATTACAAATCAAAACGCATCGGAAACGCCTTACTAGAAGTTTCTACGATAAAGTGGGGTGCCAGGTTTACGCAGCTAAAAAAATTATATATCCTAGCAATAATTGTTTAATGAATTTTTTTTTTTTAAGTCCATCCTTTTCCTTAGCTACATTTTATTCCGTAGCTATTTGCGTTCATTTAATAATTATATTCTGGCATTGATTTTTTTAATAAATAAATGCCTGAATATAAAAGTTAAATGAACAAATAGCTAAGGAAAAGGATGTAGCTAAGGAAAAGGATGTAGCTAAGGAAAAGGATGTAGCTAAGGAAAAGGATGGACTCAAAAAAAATATATATCTCAGGAATAATTGTTTAATAAATTGTCTTTTTTTAAGTCCATCCTTTTCCTTAGCTACATTTTATTCCGTAGCTATTTGCGTCCATTTAACAATTATATTCTGGCATTTATTTATTAAAAAAATAATAAGCAAACAGCTAAAGGAAAAGTATGCAAAGGAAAAAGATGTTGCTATGGAAAAGGATGGACTCAAAAAAAATATATATCCCAGGAATAATTGTTTAATAACTTGTCTTTTTTTTAGTACATCCTTTTCCTTAGCTACCTCCCTTTTCCTAAAGCTACATACTTTTTCTTTAACTAAACAATTATTGCTGATATATATTTTTCTTTTGAGTACATCTCTTTTCCTTAGCTATTTGTTCATTTAACACTTATATTCAGGCATTTATTTATTAAAACACCAAAGAGCAATTAGCTAAGGAAAATGTATGTAATCAAAAAAAATATATATTCCTGCAATAATTGTTTAGTAAATTTACTGAACAATTCACAGACAATATATAAAACAATTATTATCAGTTCAAGATAGTATACGCGAATTTATACGGTATAATACGGACTTGAGTTACATACGTCATACATCATATTTTATGGCGCTTTTGTGGTCGAATTTTCGAACTATTTCGTCAAAGTTACTAGGTATATCCCGAAAAAATACACGGATAATGAAAAAACACCATAATTGAAATGGTAACTAAATAATCAAATGATATGATGATATTTTCATTTTACTGACTCAAACCTTTTCATGACAACTTTTTTCAACCTTCATTTTCTTCAAATAAATTAGTTTTACTATTAATTTTCATTATTATTATTTTTATGACAGTTTAAATATTAAAATACATTAGAAAATGATATTGTTATTTTCTTATACCTTGATAACAATCATGTATAAGCTCTAAACTTGAATTCTAGAAATTTCTTTTATTTGTTGAAAGAATATTTTACAAAAATGATTAAAATATCAATAATAAAGAATATTTTTCCATATAATTTTTGGATCTTATTAAATTTATTAATTTGTCACAAAATAAATAAGTCAAAGAATTTTTTAACAATAGAAAAAAGTGAAAAAAAAAGAAACAAACATAAGATGCGGAGCGTAAAACGGCGCAAGTTTGTGCTCTATCTTTAGGTGGTTAAGAAAAATTTGTTTTTTTCACCTGTAAAAAATCTGGTTATTAACCGGTAAAAAATCCAGACTCACAACCCTAATTGAAAAGTCATCACAAATCAAGTGCGTACTTTTGTCAATTTTTGCATCATGACCCTGCATTTTAGCAGAAGTTGTGGAATCAAGTAAAACTTTTAAATTATATATGTATGCGTTACTTACATTTACAAACACTTAACTTACGCACATATGCGCGATCATGATACGCGCAGAGAAAATCATTAAAAAATAAAAACTTAAAACCGTTTTTTTATAGGAAGATTTTGAATTCTGTACGTCAAAGCTCAATAATGTTCATGGGTCAAAAAGAACATGGTCTATTTTTATGAAATGCACTCATATAACGTCTAATTTGTACGCGCAATTCCCTAAATAATTTTTCTCCAATTTAATCGAATACACAGTGACATCTATGAATTAGAAGAGGTACTAGCAACGGGAGCGGAACCTTTTTTTGAGAAGAAGCGCGCATTTTTATAGAAACTCAACACATTTTTAAATACAATGTTCAAGTTTTGAGTGTATCTATTCATATTTTCTGTATCCAAAACAGATGCTTTCAGTATGATATTTTTTAAAATTTAATAAGAATAGAAAATATTATTAAATACAATCTCGAAACGAAAAACACAATTTCTTGCAATTTAGTAAAATCATTACTCAATTAGAAAAGATACTACTTCCGACAAGAAGCACGTGTTTCAAGAAAAATATCAAACATTTTGATTTTAGTCCCTGAGTTTTTCAATGAATTTATTCATTTTTGTTTAATTGAAATGGATGCCGTTAAACTTTATCGAATCCGATTGTCATTAGAAAAAACATTATATTTTGAGATCTAGTTGAATCATTAAACGATGAAATCGTGCCCTTCTTCAGACAAGAAGTGCGCGTTTTCTGGTAAATTTCACACAATTTGATGAGAAACTCAAGTTTTTTGTGAATAAATTATTTTTTGCTTCATTTAAGACGGGATCTCGGTCAACCTTATTTTATAACGATTAATAGAAATAAAGAAATTATCAACATAAACCCTATATAAAGATAAACAACGTAATTTAGAGTCAAGTTCAATCAATCGTACAAGAAAACATGCCCCTCTTCAGATTAGAAGTGATCTGTTTTCTCGAAATTTCATAGTTTGAGATATATCCACAAGGTGAAATTTGTTTCTCCTTATTCTCGTAAGTTTATATCAAATTTTATATCAATCCATTATATTGTCCAAAATAAACTTATTAGTATAAACAGTATATTTTTTCAATTTAGTAAAACCATTATCGTATGAAAACGTTCCCTTCTCCATACAAGAAGTGTAGCGTGTTTCTTTAAAGTTTATTGTTCAAGATGCGACCGCTAGATGGAAATTCGTACTGACAATTTTCGTAAGCTTTAATTGATCGTATATGCTTAAAATCGGCTTTGAAAAAATACAAAATCATCATTAAATAAATGATCTCACTCACACTGGCTCACGAAGGCTGTTTGAGTCGAGAATCAGCATAAAGCACTTTGAGTCGTGATAGTGTATTTCACTATAAATGCGAGAATGTTTGAAAGCAAAAATTTTATAAATATCCAATAATCAAAATAATAAAAATAATAAAATAATAGTAAATTGTGTATTCAAGCCAACTTTTTTTCACTCAGAAGCAAGAAAATAATATTTATGACCAAATTTATATTTTTTTTTTTTAAAATTTCCCTACTTCAGAGAAGAAGGCACTAATTTTGACTAAACTTACAAAAAATAAGATGAAACGTTAATTTTCTATAAATAGTTATTACACTGATTGATTTGTAAAACTTTTTTCATATATTTAATAATTAAAAATTATTATGACAGAATAATTTAACAATTGTAAATATTGACAATTTTTTTTTTCGAATAGAATTCTTACATTTGAATATTATAAAAATTTTACGCAATTGAAAAAAAAAAAATTTTAAACATATCGAACATCCATTAAAATTTAATTACAATATGCTTATGACCAAATTTATATATTTTTTTTTTTTTGAATTTCCCTACTTCAGAGAAGAAGGCACTAATTTTGACTAAACTTACAAAATATAAGATGAATCATTAATTTTCTATAAATAGTTATTACACTGATTGATTTGTAGATTTTTCTTCTATATATTTAATAATTGAGAATCATTATTACAGAATAATTTAACGATTGTGAATAATGACATTTTTTTTTTTTTTGAAACAGGTTTTATCTTTCTCGTGTGAAGAAGCGTTTGATGCAAATGTATCGGCTACTTGATACATTTCAATTTATGGAGTTATCGATAAAATGACTATGATTTGCAATTACTATTTTTTTAAATTTCTTTTAATCTGATTTTTATTTGTTTTGATAGTACAATTTCGGATTTTGACGAATTACAAATGAATTATGTATTAGTGGGAGACGTATCACGACAAATCGCTCCTGCCTTCGTGCAATATAATATTTTACACAAATAAAATATTCCGCGCTAGAATAAAAATTCTGTGAAATTTATACGATAATTTATATTCAGGAACTTATAATTTTGGTTTTTTAATAAAAATTTCTACACACTCTTCAAAGAAAAAAACGTAGAAACTGAAAATTCTTACATTTCAATATAATATCAAAATTTACGCAATCGAAAAAGAAAAATATTAAACGTATCGACGATTCATTAAAACTCAATTACATTATGCTTGTTGCGAAATGTACATTTTTAGGAAAAAAATGTCTCCTATTTGACAGAAGAAGGCACTGACTTTTTACTAAACTCACCAAATATTCATTTTAAAAATTTCGCTTTTCAAGTAATTTTTTTTCCAATTCCATTAATAATACGTTTTTTTGATATGTAATTACTATATCTCTCTTTAAATCACATGGCTCTCGATACCGTACTACTTATAAAAAGCGAAAAATCGTTATAAAATAAAATAAAAAGTTTTTATCGAAGGCGGTGGATTTTCGCAAATAAGAATTACACTTCTTTGGTGAAGGCGGTAGATTTTCGCAGATAAAAATTACACTTCTTCGGTGAAGAAGCGACAGTTTTCTTCTGAACTATTTTAAAGTGCTAGTAAAATATAGGCGTCATCGAACCATCTATTTCCTATTCGAAAATATAATTGTTTTACTAATTATCAACTGCTGAGTACTACGCGCAAAGAAATAAATTATTGTGGCGAACCTACTTCAATCAAGAAGGGCCTTCTTATCTAAAGAAGCGAACGTCTCGTCAAAATCTGAGATTTCTCTCAGTGTATGCAAGGTCAAAAATTGAGTATGCATCACTTGTTACTTCTCCAGTCACAAAATACTAGATACTAGCATTGGAAAAAGTCCAAAGGTTTTTCCTTAAATATATACAATACAAACAGACTGGTCCACAAAAAGGGATAGATTACAGTCTGTTACTAAAAAATACAGCATTTGATGAACTATCATCGAGAAGAACAATAGTTGCAGCAACTTTCTGTATACAACTTATAAAAAATACAATAGACTGTCCATACCTAAAAAATCAATTACCTAACTATTGCACCATTTGGGAATAAAAGAAAGTATATAAAATTCCAACTACCACTGATGAAAACTACTTTTGATAAGTCCTCCCCAATAAATAAGATGGTGATGAGTTTGAATTATATTTACAACACCAAGTATAACAAGGTCAACTTCATTGAAAGAGTTGAAAATTATAGAATCAGCTACATGTTCAACTTCATTGAATAAAAAGAACACTACTAATTAAAATAAACTTAAAAAAAAAAAAAAAAAAAAGAGGTAAAATTAAAATTAAAAAAAGAATAATCATCCATAAATTATAACGAATCATATATTTCATGCTTTTTGATGTTGTATTTTTTTTTTTCTTTTTTCTTTTCTTCTTTTGATATCTTAATAAATATAATTAAAAATAATTCAACATTACAATAAATATAGAAAGAAAGAAAAATTCAAATAAGTTAATAAATGAATAAAAATAATAAATATCTAATCCTAAGTTAAAGAATAGAATTATAAATAGTTTTTGAGTATCAATTCTGTATTAAGTATGTAATACTGTTGAATTGAATCAAATAAATAAATAAATAAATAATTAAATAAATAAATTATTAACAATATCTCTTGGAGTATTAATATCTTCTCAAAATCGTGCAAACTCTTTATGACCAATAGCTTTAGTATTTTTTCTATGACGTAATGCATCATTAATTTAATCAATAATACTTAAACCACGAATAATTTTACCATCCTACGAAACCAAACCTTTATCATTCCATTTTGATCTATTACTATTATCTGCTCTTGATATGTGATTTATTAGATCTTCAGCCTTTTTTTGAAAAATTTTTGAAACTGCTTTTATAATTAATTCTTCTGGATATTTTGTTTTTTTTTTCTTTATCTAATGTTTTATACTCATGATTATTATTTTAAAAAATAAAAATCGTCTTAAAACGTCTTTATACTCATTCCATTTATCCACGTCATTACGCGTTCCGACAGCCATTATATTCGTACAACTGGTATGTTATTGTGTGACGTAACACTATTTATATCTTCACGTGGAATGTAAACAAAATTACATGTGTTACTAGGGAAAACACATGTACGTACTCTAATATTTTCAGGTTTATTCTGTTTTAAGTCTAGTAATATGTACCCATAAAGTACAGAGGTCGCGTCAAAATAAGCTTCTTGAAGAAAACGTGGATTTTCTGGAAAAATTTGTGTTGTTAAAAAAAATATTTGTGATTGATCTCTTGGATTTTAAAATAAAACAATATAATGTGTATTCAAACTAATATCTCGAAAACTTCGATGAAAAAGATTTTAAGATGTTAAAATTACTGATAATCCAAGATAATGACTTTAAATCTAAATCTAAATCTAAATCTTTCATTTTTGGTAACTTTTGAATAAATTCAACTGAAGTAAATTCATTATAATTATCTTGCCATTGACCATAAAAAAAATAAACTTTATCAAATTTTACATCACAAATATTTTCATTTAAAAATTTTTTTAACCACGTAGTTTTACCACAACCTGATGCTCCAGCAAGAAGCATCGTGTATGGAAATTGACAGACAAGAGACATTTCAATAACTAAAAAAAATTTAATAAATAAACAATATATACACCTATAAATACCTAATACAATATATACCTAAAAAAAATGATGAAAATAGGTTAAATGACATAACACATATAAATTTTTTTTTCAAAGATGATTTTTTTTTTATTAATGCCAAATATAGTTTAATACACGAAATTTTTATTGCACAAAGTTATTACAAAAAAAAAAATTTCATGTTCATTGTCTTTTGAGTCTTAGAGGATACGTAATATTCTGATAATGATTGCGCTTAGGTCCTGTAACAGAAATCATTTTTTCATCAATATTTGAATAAACTTGAAAATTTTTGTACCTGGATTATGATCAATATTTTTTTTATCAAGATTTATTTTCAGCTTGATAATATTTTTGTATATATTTATCTTTATAAGATTCTGTTTTTACGCACAATGGACAACCACTAGCTTCTTGTTTTATTTTATATTTTATTGATATATTCAGTAAATAAACCTGTTTTACTAGTTTCTTTATTATTCATAGACATTTTTTCGAAATGCCAAACTTCAAAATTTTTTTCAACAATATAACTTTTAGTTAATGCAAGTTTTAATTCTGACATTACCTATGCACCTATTAATTGTCTTTCACTATTATTATGATTACAAAAATTTTTTTCCATTTTATCAAGACAAGTACGACAAAAAGGAAAATATAATTTTTTATTTTTAGAACGAACAGGTAAGACAGGCATATGCAAATTAGATGGAGCAAGAACACGACTTTTGATTAAACCAATAATTTGTAAAATATCATTATTTGGATATTTTTTTTCAATATCACGCCCATCATATACCTTAGGATGACCCATTGGAAATGCACACATTTTTAAAACAGCCGGATATAAATTAGTAAAATCTAAATATTGTATAGTTTCACCTGGTTGTACCGTATATGACTCAACAAAATTTTCTGTTCTACCATCAAAATACACGTCCCGTGGATCTGAAGCTGTAAAATAATTTGCATCAAATGAATCGACAAAATTTTTCAATTGAGGCACATCTTTAATTAATTTTTCAAATTCACAACCCCATTTTTCAACAATAGCATAACCTTGTTCTTCTAAATATTTAGTTATATTTTGTGTACGCTCATAACGTTCTTGTAAAGTAGTACCGGTTTTTTGTGTAACATTTCTATCAAAAATAAAACATTTTATACAACCATGCCACCAACAACAATGATACTGAAAAATTATTTTACGTCTTTCATTAAAACCATCTACTCTTATTTGTTTTGACCCAATTCTTACTTCATGAGAATTTCCAGCATGTTGAATATTTGATGGTGTTGAATATGCTAACCATTCAAACCATTGAAGAGCTTCTTTTGACTAATTATCAGCTAATCTATATCCATTTTTTGGTACAATACCAATTGTTTTTTTTAGTGATTAATTTCGTTGAAAAACACGCATACAAGGAGAGGCACGAGTAAGTGCTTCTTGAAATGGATTAACATTAGTAATTTTTAAAGTTGAATTTACAGATTTTGAACACGACATACGTACGAGAATAACATCTAAAATAAACCAAACTTTCATAAACGGAGAAGTTCTTCACACTCGCTATCACTCGATGTTTCATGCGCGAGCCCCCCTGCAAGTATTGCTGATGTAGGATCTAAACAAAAAAAAAAATATTATATACAAATTAAAGACCAAACTAAACAAATTAAATAAAAAAATACTTACTGACCCATTCTGTGTCGTCGCTGTCGCAAGGGGTTGCAACTAACTCTGTAATAGTAGGCGGGGATGGAACAACCACTTCTATAATGTTTGCAACTTGTGCTGACGGGGGCGTTCCAAGTCTTACAACTATTTTCTCACAAGTGCCTTTAACAAAAATAAATTGATAATTAAAGAAAATCATCAACCAAAATTTTAAACAAAAAAAAAAAAGAAACAAAAATTTATTCAAAATAAAAAAAAAATTTCAAACGAAAAAAAAAAAAGTCAAATATTTCAGTAGAGACATTTATATTTGAAATTAATTCTATATTAAATGACATACAGGCTGATCAAAAAACAACATTTCTTCGACTAATTATTTCAAAAAAAATGATTAAAAATGCAAGAAAAATGATTGACGATAATGATATAAGAACTTCTGATGATTTGTTTTAAGTATTGCGCAATTATTTTGGGGAAAATAAATCGTATGACGTTTCACTTCTCGAAAGAAGTCAATGTCAACAGGGCAGAGACAACGTCACCTTATATAATAAAAGGTTCAACGAACATCACGCAAATGTTAAAAGATCAGTAAATAATAATTGTAAAATAAATTCAACAGAACGACATATCATTTTATCAAACGAAGAGCAACAAGGTCTTTCTCAATATATACGAGGCCTTCGTTCAAATATTAAAATTTCTGTCAAATCCGGGAAACCAGAAACAATTCGTAAAGCTCAAAATTTAGCTCTTGAAACAGAAAAAGAAGAAGAAATTTCTCGCGTTTTATATCCAAGAATGAATACTAATTTTGGAAAAAAAAACGAAACTGAAAAACCACAAAATACTTTTAAGCAATATGAAAAACCTACCGTACCAAAATTAACACAAAATTCTGAATTTCCTTGCCATGGATGTGGTAGCTTTCCACATTTTATAAAAGACTGTCCCAAAAGATCAGCATCTTTTCAAGCTCAGAATTTTCAAAATCGACGCCAATTCGAAAACCCGCTGATTCCCATAAATTATACACAGTATCAAGAGAATGAAACTCTGGAGCAACCTTCATGCTCAAAATCTGTAGTGCCTACGGACAACGAGAACACTCGTTCTTGGCAGATACCGGAGCAGCAACGAATGTAATTAAAAAGAAATGTACTATCGGATTACCAATCGGACATGTAAATGCTAAAATCACAGGAATTAATAATACTCCAATAAATTGCGACCAAGAATGTAAAATAACAATTGATAACATTGATCACATCTTTCTTATCGTACCTGACAATTTCCCATTAGATGAAGATGAAATTGCCGGCAGACCATTTTTAGAAAAAGAAGACGCAATAATTCTTACCAAACAAAGAACGATTATATTTAATAGGAAAAACATAAAAATATTCAAAATTGATCCAACATACAAGACTAGATCATATTTTAAATGCGAAAGATAGAAATGACATCTGGGAAATTATTGGCTCTTTCCAGTATGTCTATTATTTACCAGGTGATCCATTACCATGCACACAACTAGCAAGTCATTCAATTAATACAACTGACGAAATACCTATCAATGTAAAGCAGTATAGGTATCCTCTTATACAAAGAGAAGAAATTATTTCTCAAACTCAAGAAATTTTAGAAAAAGGGATAATTCGAGAATCGTTTTCTCCCTATAACGCACCTTTATGGGTTGTACCTAAAAAACGTGATGCTTCAGGTAAACAGAAATGGCGGATAGTTGTAGATGATCGACAATTAAATGAAAAAACACACTCAGATGCTTATCCACTACGTAATATTGAAAAAATTTCAGATCAATTAGGAAATGCTCAATATTTTTCCGCATTTGACTTAGCAAGTGGATTCTACTAAATTCCAATGAATAGCAAAGATCGTCACAAAACAGCTTTCAGTACGCTTAATGGCCATTACGAATTTTTGCGCATGCCTCAAGGGTTAAAAAGTTCTCCATCGTCTTTTCAACGATTGATGGATTCTATTTTAAAAGATTTAATCGGAAAAGGTATTTGTTTTGTTTATTTAGATGATATTATTATTTTTGGAAAAACCTTGCCTGAACACAATCAAAAAATGAGAATTTTTTTAGAACGAATACAAAATGCTCAATTGAAATTGCAACCTGATAAATGTGAATATTTAAAACCAGGTCTACAATATTTAGGGCATGTCATTACAAAAGATGGCGTTAAACCAAATCCTGAAAAATGTAAAAGCGTTAGGGAATTTTCTACGCCCAAAAATCAAAAAAATGTTGAACAATTCCTGGGTTTATTTGGCTACTATAGAAAATTTATTCCAGATTATAGTAAGAAAGCCAAACCTTTGACTAAACTTTTACAAAAAAATACGTTGTGGAATTGGGGAAACGACCAAGGAAAAGCTTTTCCAATACTAAAAAAAGAATTATGTAAAGAACCTATTCTTGCATACCCAGACTTTTCACAGGAATTCATACTGACTACAGATGCTTCGGCTGTTGCACTATGTGGGATACTGTCTCAAATGAAAGATGGAAAAGAGCACCCAGTTTCATATACAAGTCGAACATTTAATAAAGCCGAAAGAAACTATTCACCTACTGAACGTGAGTTAAAAGCAATTGTATGGTGCGTAAAACATTTTTGACCGTATCTATATGGTCGTAAATTTAAAATAATCACAGACCATCGAGCTCTAGTGTGGTTAATGAATCTTAAAGATCCTCACTCCAAATCATTTAGATGGAAGACAAATGGAAGAATTCAAATTCGAAATTATTTACAAGAAGGGTAGTTTGAATACAAATGCTGATGCTTTGTCTCGAAACCCTATCTTGATGTATCAATACGATGATGAGAATGAATCAACAGAAACGGCGTCTGAATTTGAAGAAACGCTTGTGAGTAAGAAAATAAAGAAAAAATCATCTGGACCCTCTTTGAGTAAGAGGATCCACATAGATAAAACGAAAGAAAAACGTTCACAAAAAGTTGAACGCAATAGAAAAAATCTGTTTGGTCCTTCTACGAGTATAAAAACCCAATCAGATAATAAATTAGAAGATCATTGTATGGTCCTCTAGAACAAGAAGAACAAGAAGAATAAGAAGAACAAGAAATAAACCCAACAGTAGGGGTATCCAAAATAGGCAAGAATTTAAATCTGACACATTTACCTATACCTGAGGGCAACGTAGATGTATCATTTATCAAAGAGAATAAACCCAACTATTTTTAAGTTCACCACGAAGAAGAAACGAACGAACACCAAGTTATAATCGGTGTAAATACGGGTAAAACATAGAAGGGTTACAGCATCTACTCACCGAATTATTATATCTTACTATTGGAGAAGAATTCAATAAAATCCACGTTGATCATGAAAGTTGTGCTAGACTATCTGGTTTATCAAAAAAATCTATAGAAAATTTATGGAAGAACCTATTTAAACATGGGAATGCTGTCATGTATTTACACGATAAAGAAAAAAGTATACCTGAAAAAAAAAACATTCAAAAAATAATGAAAGAAAATCATGATAGTCTTATTGGAGGTCATGGTGGTATCGAAAAAACATATTATAGAATTTTCGAAAACTATTTTTGGAAAACTCTACGTAAAGATGTAGATAATTATGTAAAAAATTGTATTATTTGTCAAAGAAATAAGGCTAACCGACATCCTACCAGAATGCCTATGATTATAACTGATATTCCAAAAAATTTCAATGATAAAATCGCAATGAATATTTGTGGGCCATTTCCTCTAACAAACCAAGGTCACAAATATATCCTCACATCCTATATCCAACTATCCTATATTAACAGACAGAGGAACGAACTTTACCAGTGATTTAATGAAAAATTTTCAAATATCACTTGGCATTAAGCATATAACAACAACAAGCTTTCATCCTCAAAGTAATGGTAGTTTAGAAAGAAGTCATCAAATTTTAAAAGATTATTTACGTCATTTCTCAAACGAAAATGCGAATGATTGGGACTCGAAAATTCATCTAGCCAATCTGTATTACAACACATCAAAACATGAAAGCACAGGTTTTATTCCAGCTGAGCTTGTCTTCGGAGTCAACCCAAAAAATGTTTCTACAATAAAAACTACAAACATCACATATTCAGAATATATGAATGAATTACAATTGAAGATTAATAAAACGTTGACAGAGAGCAAAATAATTATGCGTGAAAGTAAAGAAAGAACTAAAGAACGTTACGATAGAATGACAAATCCACATGAATTTCGTGCTGGAGATTGTGTTTGGCTTCGCACAGGATGTGTTTCGAATGAGAAAACAAACGCTTTGAATTTACCATTTAAAGGACCGTATCAAATAATTGAAAAATCATCTGATACTAATTATAAAATACTAACAAAAAAAAGAATTATTTCAGTACATGCTAATCGTTTTAAATATGCTAATATGAATTTGTTTCAGACTAATCTGGATTAAGACTTTGACGAGCGAAAGTCAAAATTCTAAAGAGACTGAGTTTTCAACATTACCAAATTTCTATATGGAATATTTAGGAAATGTTAAATTTTTTCATGAGACGTTCAACATCATCTCATATTATAAAAATTTGGACGAGGAAGCCGATCAAGGAAGAAAAATTGCACTGAAACAAATCGAATTTTAAGATTACGTAAACAATTAGATAGAATTCGTTCAGATAAGTATAAATTATTCTCAGCAATAGGTGTACCAACACTTAGTAGAAATAAACGCGGAATATTTGATTTTGTTGGAAAAATTCAAAAAATACTTTTCGGAACTTTAGATGAAGATGATGCGCAATATTATGAATCAGAAATAGACAATATTCATAACGATAATAAAAGAACCGGTGAATTATTCAAAAATCAAACCCATATAATACAGTTGAGTCTTCAAAAAATAGAAAACTTAGTTTTAAAATATAATGAACAATTTGAAAAAATTAATCTAAATTTCCAAACATTAGAAGTAAATTTAAAAAAATTGTTTGATATCGAACAAGAATTAAAACTAAAAGAAATGATTTCTGAAATGTGTTTAGAAATTGATCTAGCTTTAATCGGATAAGATAAAAACATTCATACTTTAATCGACTCAATAAATCTTGCTAAAAGAAGTCAAGTGAGTATTCAATTATTATCACCAGAATTATTTATGAGCTCGATTCAATTAATTGAAAATAAAAAAGGAATTGATCAAATGCCTATTAGTATTAATAGCGGAAACTATTTCGAATATTTAGATATAAGTGACTTAGCAATAAGTATTATCGGATATCGTTTCGTTTATATTATAAAAATACCTATTTTAGAAAGAGAAAATAACAAAGCATATCGGGTAATTCCAGCTCCGAAACCGGTTGGATATAACATGGTCGCATACATTTCAAATCCTCACGATTACATCATTACAAATGATGAAAAATTATTGTACACCCCAAGTGATGAATTCTTTTTAAATACTTGTAAAATTCATCAATTACAGTATTTTTGTAAACGTATTAATCCAAAATATTTCATAAAATCTCATGATGCATGTTTAAGTAAAATTGTTAATGAACCATTAAGTTTAAAATCAGATGATTGTAGTATAAAAATTTTTACATTATCACACACTATTTGGATACAATTTAAAAATAATAATAAATGGCTTTATATTGCTCCAAAACCAGAAAGCATAAGAATAATTTGTAATGATCAAGTTGAAGAACAAATAATAAATGGTACAAAAATTTTATGGCTTGCACCAGGATGTAAAGATATTACAAACGACGTAATACTTAATTCTCATTTCGAAAAAACATACACTAATAATGCAGCTTTTATACCATTTATTCAATTCAATTTTAGTGAATACTTCCAAGTTTTTAAAAATCCATATTTTAATTATAGTAGTATAAATATCCATACAATTGAAACACCCGATTTAAAAATTGGAGATTTTACCAATTATGGTACAAAATTAAATGATATCACGAAACAAGTTATAGAAATAGGAAAAAAAGAACGATCAAAAACTTGGTATGAAATAGTAATCAATCGTATCTTCATTGGTTTATACATTTTAGGAGGTTTAGTTATTTTATACTTAATCAATAAGCTTAAGATATATACTATTTTTAAATGCCTTATCATTGGTATCAAAGACTAAGAACTTTGAATCAGAATCACTCTACTAATAAAATTCAAAAAGATAATGTAGCATCTACCTCAATAGAACAAAATTTAAATCCTATACCAATGTACCAAAGAAAATTAAAATCAAAAAATTTAAAAAGAAAACCAATACATCAATCGAACCTCCAATTATTAGAGTTCGATACTACAATATAAACTCATGAAAAAAAATCCTAGAAATTTGTAAAGGATTTCTTTTTTATAAGGGAGGAGATGTTATGCATTCTTATTTTATTTTCTCACACCTTGTATTTTCTCATATTAATCAGCATTTTATTAATTTATATTCAAAGAATTGACCGTCGCACGGGCACTGAATGTAGTGCTTGGAGCGCGGATGAATCTTAGAATGGACTGGACGCCTTGCATTTTTCCAGTGCAAGCAGTCAGTCGTAAGGTCGTCGCTATATGTAACACATTATAATTAATAAATATAATTATTAATAAACTACCTAAGTGTTTTATTTGAACTAGAACATAAGGCATAACAATATATACAGTTAACATATGATTTGAGCGAATATGTATATTATATAAATATTTATACATATAAAAATACGCATAGAATCACAATAAACTATTATATAGATTCTATTGGAGTTTTTTTGGAGATTTTTGGCGTGAAGTTAATTTTCTTTGGGAGTTGATGGCTTAATAAATATTAATTAAGATTTAGGGGCACAGGCAGCCTGGATTTTGTTAATTTCAACTTTTTCAAGTCATTTTTTTTTTAATTGATAGATAATTCTTTGAAGAATTATAAAATTATAAAATGCAAAAAAAAATTCATTGGGAGTTCTTCAATTAATTATTAAAAAATATTATAATTTTTTAATTGTTGCAATGCACTGATCAATCATTTCGGTCGATTGCAGATTTTTATACTTCCTAACCTTAGCATGTATGTGTAGACGTGTATATGTGTAACAGCTTTATTTTTATAATTACTCTTAAAAAAACGTATTATTTAAATTGAAAAAAGTATTCGAACCTTTATTTTTTGTTATATAATTTAGTCTTTAAAATCAGGAAAAACAATTACATATTTGATTATAAACACATTTTTACACATCTATGCTAGGGTTTAGAAGTATAGGAATGCGCAATTGACCGAAATGATTGATCAGCGTATAGCAACAATTTAAAAATTATAATAATTTTTAATAAATAATTGAAGAACTCCCAATGAATTTTTTTTTGCATTTTATAATTCTCCAAAGAATTATCTATCTATTTAAAAAAAAATAACTTGAAAAAGTTGAAAATTAAAAAAATCCAGGATGCCTGCGCCCCTAAATCTTAATTAGTTAATTTTGATTTGATCAACCTTAGGCAAATATTATATAGATATATTATTCGTATAACTATTCGGATGAAAACTGCATTACCGACCATCGTATGTATTTATGAATAAAGTATAGATGGTATTTTTCGAATGTATTTATTAGCTAGACAATAGTATAAAACTAATAAACACTAAGACTGAGCGAATTTCAAAAAATTGTAAATTATTAAAAGATTTGATAAAACATGTTTACTATGTTGTGACAAAAATTGAAAGTTGCTGTGAAAGAAAGTCTGGTGCAAGACTATCAGTCGAAATAAATAATGAATATACTGTTTTCTTACCAAAAAAAAGATGCTAAATATTATTTTTATGATAAAAAAAGGTTTCTCGGATTGGAGGATGGTATTAAAACAAGAGTTTTAACATTGCAATGTATTGGAGAAAATAATCAAGTTGTATTATTAGAAAATTGGTTGGAACCTATTGACACTGTATTTAATAAATGAATTACATTTGAAATATTTGTTATGAATTTTTTATTTAAACATTTTTTTTTTTTATTTTTTTGTTCTAATCTACATACATAATTCATAAATCTGAATCATTTTCCCATGTATCATGTTCAGAATCAAAATCTAACCATCTTACAAGTACTTTATTTTTACGTTTTTTTATAATTTTTTCAACAAGATATACATCTGGAAATTGTACAGGACTGAGTTCCTCTCCATAAAAACATCCTTCAAGGTCATTTTCTTGATAGTTAGCAATTTTGTAAGTTATAAGTATTGTATTTAATAGCTTTGTGATTGTAAAAATTTTAGTAGTTCAATTTGTAGCTTTTTTCAAAAATTTTCTTATATTTACTTATTCGTACTTTATCACCAATTTGAAATTTTTTCTTCAACTTTGATGCAACATAAAACATTGGATTTTGATTATGATGTATTCCTCGCAATAAATCTCTTTCATTGTTTCCATTTACATTTTTTGGTTTCATTTTTGAAGTTCTGTGCTTTGTATTATTATAATTTCTAATCAACTGTGGAAGTAGAGTCAACCATTTATAACTGCCTTGATATGTGAATCTTTCCCACATTTTATTCTTCAGCGTTCTGTTGAATCTCTCGATTATACTTGCTTTCAAACTGCTATATGTTGAATACATATTTATATTATATTCTTTCAAGAGTTTTTTAAATTCACTATTGTGAAATTTTTTTCCTTGGTCGACATGTAAATTTTTTTTTGGATTTCGACCTTTGATAAAAACTGATCTCATTGCTGCAGTGACATCTTTTGCACTTTTCGTCTTGATTGGTACAGCAAATGCAAATTTAGAAAAATTATCAATTATTGTAAGTATAAATTTGTAATTATCGTTCACAGAAGCATATGCACTCATGTCCACCAGGTCACACTTCCATGTCTCATCAAGACCTCTAATGTCAACATTTCTACGTTGATAAAATCGGCGAGCAGGTTTATGTAGTTCATGTGCTACAACACTTCTAATATAGTCATTGTCTTTTTTGCTTTTTTGTTTTTCTTTTGTTTTATACATTTATAGACTTTTTTTTCCAATGCGTCCAACTTGATTGCCAGTTGATTAATGATGCGAGCATTTCGGTTTTCACTGCCTTCCAATAATTTCATTATAATAGAAAAAAGATATTCAGTTTCATTTATAATCATGGACAGTGCAACTTTTTTTGAAACAGCATCATTCATGTCTTCGGCATCGGCAATATGACATAATTTTATTCCAGCAATATCATAATGTCCATCTGTTGTCAATTTAAAACCTTCACCAGGAGGTCCTCTTCTTGCCCATCTAAGCTATATTTTCGTTTTTTCGACAATTAACGTCCAAATATAT
Source organism: Lysiphlebus fabarum (assembly GCA_011426435.1). Lineage (NCBI taxonomy): Eukaryota > Metazoa > Arthropoda > Insecta > Hymenoptera > Braconidae > Lysiphlebus > Lysiphlebus fabarum. Next base: position 110,511 of record WSYQ01000326.1, on the reverse strand, counting down.
CAATACTAGACATTATTGCTCTTTAATGTCTACACAATGACTGCGTGCATGGGCTGTTGAATGAGTACTTTATATTATAATACCAGCTTCTTTTAATTCTTCAATAATTGAAAGGACTTCATTGGAGTGACTGTTATTGCCTGCTTTTTCTGAAGTCACAAGTAATTAAAGACGATTGACAAGCTCATTTGGATGATCCCAATAAATATAATCCATATTATTTTTTTTTTCCTTATTTTTTTGTATTGTTTTGTATTTTGGTAATACAAGTGATGAACCTTTTTTATTTTCTAATTGTTTTTTTCGTGAAGACTTGACGAACAGTGAAATATAATTTTTATATTTTTGTGTTCTGTTGGTCAAAAATGCATCTTCCGGTTTGAAATTGTTACGATGTGCATTTGTTAATTTTATAATTTCAATGAAAATTTTCTGATCCACTTTACGAGTAATAGATGTATTGGGTGATGATTTGAATAATAATTCCAAGAGTCCTTGAGTCGCAGGATAAATTTTATCTGCCACATAAATATGTTTATTTTTTATTTCAATTGGTGAATTACCAAATGATAATTTATTTTTCAATGAACGGTATACATTGTATTGTTGTATTTATCTTTAGGATTTATTATTTTTTGGTTATCAATCTGTTTCTTCATCTTCTAATTTTTTTTATCATCGTCTGTATAATCATCATCACCGTCATCACCGTCGGCTTTGTGCGAAATTGACGGATGAATATAATTTTTTCCCACTTTATCATTTTTTAATATTGATTCTTCTTTGGTCTCATAATCTTCTTCCATAGAAAATTCTTCATCTTTTTCAAATGTTTTATCTGAATTTGGTGCTGATTTTCGTTTTGATACATTTACTAGCATTTTTTTTAGTGGTTCAGTAATAGGTCCTAACACATCACTTGTTATTCTCTCGTTTTCAACTCGACCATATTTAATTACTTTATGTTTACGTATTATTGAATTGCTTGCTTTTTCAATTTCATGCAATAGTGATTTTTCAGCATGAAATTTTGTTTACTTCATATTGATGTTGTTGACAGTTCATAGTACACAATTATACTGTCTTTTCCATTGAAAGTCAAACTATATATCATATAATATAAAATTATCTGATGTATTTTTTTAGATGGTAGATGTTTTACTTGTAGAGGGAAAAACTTCATTTTCAGCACCGTCAGTTGTAATGATCATATAACAATCAAAACCTCTCCTGTATTGACCATTATTAATATCACTAACTTTGTCAAATACAAGAGATCCATATTTATCCGTATTCCAACACGTCGAGCATATGGTCTGAGATAAATAAAAACTATCAACTTTTTGAAGTCTACCCATGCGAAAAAATTCTCGAACATTATCTTGTTTTTCTGTAGACATATCATCAAAAATCATGAGTGAATTTGGTCTCGCTTCTTCTGATTGAATAACTTTTTCATGTTCATTGAATGGAAAATAACCAATTTCTCCAACATTATTGATGATTTTTTCGAGAAATTTGTACTTTGGTTGATTAAGCGATTTGAAATAGACATGAATATTCTCAAATCTCAATCAATTTGGATAAATTATTATTGCAAACAGAGCGTTCGTTCGCCAGAATTTGAAGGTCCGCAAAATACACCTCTTACACTATTTGGTAATAAACTTCCGTGTCTTTTTTCGTATTTTTATTTCGGAGCAGTTTTTTGCACAATTTGATCAAAATTAATGACTGGCAACTTTAATGATTGTTCTTGAAATTCCATGTTTTTACAACTGAACACGCTGCTCGCTTAATTTGTACTAACCCGAAAACGTATAAATACTTGAGATTTTATTAAATAATGTTAGTTCTTTGAACACAATGATTGAACATCAACGTGCAATTAAAAAAAAAAAAGATAAAAAAAAAAAGGAAGGGGGCTATTAAATAAAATCATCAATAGCTTGCCATTTGAACTACACGTTCCACAGTATAATTATTGTGGTCCGGGTACAAAGCTCGATAAAAGATTAGCTCGTGGTGATCGTGGTATTAATCCACTGGATGAACATTGTCGTGAGCATGATATAAGCTACTCAAAAAATCCTGATAATCTTGAAGAACGACATAAAGCTGACAAAATACTTGCTGATAAAGCTTGGCAACGTGTTTTTGCCAAAGATCCGTCACTTGGTGAAAGAGCTGTGACGAATCTGTAGCTTGGGGTGTGACAACAGCAATGAATTTAAAAACAAAACTTTGTATGGGTTTAAATAATATCAAAAAGAATAAAAAAATTCAACATAAAATAAAGAAAAAAATAAAAACTAAAAAGGATAAAGAAAAAATAATTATAAAACGAAAAAATAAAAAGAATTTAAGAAGTCTCAAGAAAATTATAGACATATCGAAAAAATCTATAATGCCTGGAATCACTGATCCAATAAAGACAATTCTAGAAGGTGCACGTGATGCTGTCGAAAGAGTTGGTGGAAAGAAGAAAATTTCTTCGCCACGAATTTTACCTATCCCATTAAATAGCAAAAATAATAGCGATGATAGTATACTACCATATCTTATACCATTATCGGCTGGACTGAGTGCATCTGGTGAGTTGACAGGTGGTGCAGCAGCAATTTCAAAAACAATAAATGTTGTGCATGCAGCAAAAAAATTACTTCAAGAAAATCAACGTCATAATGAAAAAATAGAATCAATTGTATTGGGTAAAGGATTATTCCTACCTCCATACAAAAAAGGATTAGGTCTTTTTTTAAATCCAGCTACAAATTTGAAACAAAAAAACTTGTAAAGCTACCACATCGAGCTCTCACAAATATTGATATCATCAAATATGCCAAAGCTTTTAAAATTCTTTATTTTCGGGGAGTTTTCATGAGAAATGATTTGCCATCAACTAGTCCACAAAAAAATAAATCAGCAATTGTAAATCTTGATGATAAAGATGGCGTTAGTACACATTGGGTCGCATATAAAAAACGTCTCAATGATATTATTTGTTTTGACAGCTTTGGTGATTTGAAGCCACCACAAGAGTTGATAAATTATCTCGGTGTTGGTAGCATTAAATATAATTATAAAAAATATCAGAATTATAATACAATTGTATGTGGTCATTTATGTCTCAAGTTTCTAGCTGCTGTGAGACTATAAATAACCATTACTTATGATAAATATATTATTAGTCATGGATGATTCATTTACGTTAACATTGTCGAGCAGATCATCGACTCTTGAAACACAATATTTTCCACCGATTGAATTGTCAGCAAATAAAAATTATGTTGCTGGTCTTGTCGAGTTTACAACCTGCAACTCAGAACCAAATATTGATATTGGCAATAATAAAGTTTATATTGAAGAGTGTGAAGTAATAACAATTCCGACAGGAAGTTATAGAATTGAGGATATTGAAAGTTATATAAAAGAAGTATTAGTGCAAATTGCTACAATTAGTATTTAACCAAATAACAATGAGCTATATAGTGAGATAAAATGTAGCAGACGTATTGATTTTACACAAAAATACTCTATTGGAAGATTGCTGGGATTTACACAACGAATTCTTGAACCAAATGTTCTACACAAATCTGATTTACCTGTTGCCATACCAAAGGTCAATACACTCCAGCGTAACATAACAACTGGTGCATATATGAATCAGCACAAAGTTCATATAATACATGAATTTTTTCTAGTCGTAACACCTGGATATAAGATTGTTGAAGTACCATCTCATGTCATTTATCTTCCGGTCGCAGTGCAAGCAATACATCCATCACAATTGAAAATTGTCCATCAAGATGGTGAAATTGTAAATTTCCAAGGAGAAATTATTACGATTCGACTATCATACCATGGATAAAATTTTAAGTATACAAGATCCGATTATTTTTGATGAATCAATTGCACATTGTGAGTTACATGCACATCAGCCTTATGGTGCTTCAACATTTAATAACAACGATGAAATTCGGATTGGAATACAACATCAAGATTTATGGGTCCTGCCAAGTAAAAGTTCATTGCATATTTCTGGAAAATTTCTGACGAGTGATGGAAAATCTGTGCCAAAAACAACTTCACATTTTATTTTGGAAAAAATTGAATGTTTACTAATACCAGATAAAGTACTAATCCAATGTGCGGGCATATTGGGTGCTGAATTCTTTGAAAATACTGGTGTTAAATTAAATCCTGAGAATCATAAATTAGAAATATCGGAAAAATTTTGTTTATTTGAAAATCCAGAAATAAAAGGTATGTTAAGACTACCGCCAAGTAGTCGAAAAGTATTTACTCTAAAAATAAAAAATAGTAATATTAAACAAGGGTTTGTCAAACAATTAATTTTAGAAGATGGAGTTATAGCGGGAGAATGTATAGTCACTAATGGAAACGGATCAACACTTCTTCCAATCTTTAATACCAATAACTATAAGATCATTATTGAAGAACCAGAAATTGAGATTCACGATTACGAAATAATTGGAAACCCACTGGAAGAAGTAATGGAATCCGGAACCAAAACCTCCACAGAGTCGAAAGCCCTATTCCCATATTCAATTCTCTCACACAATACCTTAAATAACAAACACATCAATTATAAAACCAGTAACCTTATCAATTGTGCGCACAATTCGATCAAAGGTTCCTCTATGTTAGATTATAAGTCTCTTGATAAAAATTTGCCCGAAGGCGCTCTTGATAAAAATTTGCCAAATGGCTCTATGTTAGATTATAAGCCCCTTAATAAAAAAACACTCGAAGGCCCTACTGTTCCCTTATGTCCAGTAGTAGAACCAAAAAAATGCACACTGATAGATAATAATAAAAACCTCTAAAACAAAACCTATTTATAAAACACCTCAGGACGTCAGACGTGACCCTGTGTATAATCAATTTAATGATAACAATCAAAATAAAATTTATACTACAAAAATTTATAAAAATTCTAACGGAAGGATGGAATCTGATACATCGGTAGTTACGGGCAATAAACAAGTAAACTCATTGAACATTAAAAATGAGAATAATGAACGAATTAAGAAAGTAAAAGACTTATTAAGACTCAAACATTCAAACGCCAAAGAATCAGACCACATCGATAGAATTCTCTATAAATATGCAGATAGGTTTCAATTACCAGATAAACCACTGCAAGCTACACATTCAATTCGTCATCGTATTCCTACGATTGACGAAATGCCCATCAATAATAAAATTTATCGACACTAAATTAAGAGGGGAAGTAGAAGAACAAGTCCAAGACGGTGTACGTAAGGGCATTATCAAACCTTCTGAAAGCCCGTACAACTGTCCTGTTTGGATTGATCTAAAGAAATCTGATTAAAAGGGTAATAAAAGGTTTAGAATGGTCATTGATTACAGACCACTCAATGAAAAAACCGTCACTGACGCTTTTCCTCTCCCTGAATCAAATCGAAATGGACCCGATCAATGCTCCTAAAACTGCTTTTTCTACTCCTCGGGGGCATTGGGAATTTACCCGTATGCCGTTTGAGCTCGAAAACGCACCTGCAATGTTTCAAAGACTCATGAATTTAGTTTTTGTAGGTATGCAAGGTATATCTATGTTTATTTATCTTGATGATATAGTCGTTTTTGCCAAAACACTAGAAGAGAATGGTCAAAAATTGGAACAAATGATGGAAAGGCTTCGAAAAGCCAACCTTCGTTTGCAACCCGATAAATGCGAATTCTTAAAGCCAGAAGTCCTCTATTTAGGACATATCATTGGCAAAGAAGGCGTACCAGACCTAGATAAAGTTAAAGCAGTTAAAAATTTTCTTCAACCTACAAATCAAAAAAATATTCGTCAATTTTTAGGCCTTAGCGGATATTACCGCAGATTCATTCCTAACTATTCAAAAATTGCAAAACCACTAACGAATTTATTAAAAGACAAAACTCCGTTTATCTGGAGAAAGGACGAAAGCACATCCTTTGAAAATCTAAAAACAAAAATGTACGAAGCTCCTATTCTTCAATATCCTGACCTGGATAAACCGTATATTATTACAACCGACGCTTCAGGTTACGCTATCGGCGGTGTACTCTCACAAGGTGAAATTGGAAAGGATAAGCCTATTGCGTATTACTCCAGAGCCTTGAGAGGAGCCGAATTACGATACAGTACCTACGAAAAAGAAGCTTGTGCTATTCTAGACTCCGTATTAATTTTAGAACTTATGTATTGTAACGAGAATTGGCATTTCTCGTGTTATCGGTAATTATCATTTATGATAATTACGTTCCGTAGATGCTTATCGGCCGATACACATGGGAATTTAGTGTTGGCTTGAAGATAAGTAATACAGCTTTATTACGAGCGGTTTCGGTGTTACCATCTGTGGCCCAAATGTTGAGTGACTAGGGAAATAACTAAATAGTTTACATCAGATGGTCACCCTGATTGCAATAGAGAATCTCTACTACTCCGACACGTCCCCACTAGAGAGCCGCATCAAGGGTGTGCGCGCAGACGGTGAGGAGTGGGAGAAACGGAGAGTAGGGAGACGATCCGTATATAAGAGCTAACGGCTGACAATTTAGTCAGTTGAAGCCGGCCAACACTCCTGCCTGCTGGCTTGTAAAAGCTAGCTAGCAGTACTGGTGCTGGTGCACGCTCTCGTAGGCGATCACCATGTCGTTGCCTTGTTGCATAGGCAAGACCTGGTGAAAGCTATCTCTCTCGCACTAAGTGAGGATACCCTATGCCAGGGTAACCTATACACTAGGTGCTGGTTGAGTAGTGGCTTTTTTGGGTAAGTCCTTGCGAGGCAATTTTATGGTGGCCACTACCTCCAGCTACCTGGTGCACTAGGTGTGTAGGAGACCTGGAGATGATTCTGTAAGGCCTTGCGGGGCATGAATCTCTCGATCTCGGTGGACGGAAGGTTAAGCAAGGGATTTAACCTGAAGTCAAGGATGTTCTCGGTGATGATATCCGGCCCGTGAGGACATTATCACGCTCTTGTGTCTTATACAAAATACGTAAGTATGATGTATGACAAGCTCTCGTTGTTATCGACAGTACTTGGTGGACCGCGCCCCACCTTACCTCTAATCGAAGAGGTAGAAGATAACTTAACCACAACCATAAACAGAGACATTGAAATATCCAAAGATCCTTTCCACATTCAAAAAGATAATAAGCTCTATTTCGTATCCGAACTGGGTGATCCACGTGACACAGGCGCAGAAATACTAACTTTAAAAAATTCTAACATTCTAAAAAAACCTACAGCAGTAGGAAATTTACATTGTAAATTAATTGGCAAGAAACTATACTTTGCTTTAGTTAAAAGAAGAAGAGAAGGTAAATCTGTAATTACTATCTTAGAATATATAAAATCAGCTTTAAAACAAGTTCATGGAATCATGATTGAAAAAGAAGTAGAGTCATTTGCTATATCAAAAACGAATAAAATTTGTAATATTACACGGGAAGATATCTTCGAATCAATTAAAAACGAATTTGAGGGGAGTAAAATAAAATTAACTATTTTTACAAATGAAGTTACGTACGTTACTGAAGATAATAGAGATAAAATTTTTTACGAATCTCACGTGTCACCAGTTGGGAGACACAAAGGGGTAAATAAAACATTTAAGAGGATTCGCGAAAATTATATTTGAGAAAATTTAAAAACTGATATAAATATTAGAATTCAACGCTGTCTCGATTGTCAAAAAAATAAATTATTCAGAAACAAAACAAAACAACCAATGGTCATAACGGACACACCAAAAACTGCTTTCGAAAAGATAGCTATGGATGTGGTTGGACCATTGACCATTAGTCAAAATAATAATCAATATATCCTCACTATGCAATGTCTCTTAACTAAATTTGTAGTTACGGTAGCAATACCAAATCAAACTACTCCAATAATAATAAAAGCTTTTATTGATAATTTTGTTAGCTTCTATGGCACTCCAGTTACAATACTTAGCGACAGAGGCAAAAATTTTGAAAGTATGCTCTTAAAAGCCATGTATAAACGTTTTCAAATTGATAAAATAAGAACAACTGCTTTTCATTCGCAAAGTAACGGATCATTGGAAAGATCACATCATGTTATTGGCGAATTTCTCAAACAGTATGTAACTAATAAAAAAGATGATTGGGATGGATGACTAAGCCTAGCTACTTTATCGTATAACTCGAGTGTGCACGAAGCTACCAAATTTACTCTTTTCGAGCTAGTATATAGTCGTAAAGCAAGACTGCCTTCTGGCAAACGATTACTAGACTCGGAAAAGCTACCCACGTTTAATGGATATATGAAAAACCTGGTAGAAAACCTACATGAAATACAAAACTCTGCCAGGAATAACCTAATATCTGCTAAACAAAAGTCAAAAGAAAACTATGACAAAAAATTAACCCTGTAAATTTTAAAATTGGTGATTATGTCTATGTCGAAAAAGGTCTAAAACCTGGTAAATTCTTTCCTCATTGGGATTGGTCTTTTGAAATAATTAATGTATTCGATAAAAGAGAAGTAGAAGTAATGGATGGAGGAAAAAGGGAAGAGATATCTCCCAACAGATTAAGGAAATCAACTATTTCTCCCGAAGAAGCATTAATTATCGGCAAACAAAGACCGAAAATTAGAAATGCAAAATTGTCAAATGAAGATAGTGATAGTGATATCACGGAAAATTAATAAATAAACTATTCACTCAACAATACTCTTTCCTATACTTTAAAAATACTTTACTATAAAACGAAATCTTCCAAGCATGTAAGTTAGCGTCTGGGTACCTTGGTACATCCCGACGCTCACACTAACTGTGGGGGGGGGGAGAATATGAATATTCGAACCTGCCTACAGTTTAAAAACATATTTGATTAAATAATAAATTACAGGATAAAAGAAATACAACAACATGCATTCTCTCTACGTCATATTATTTACAATTTGGGTGGCCCAAAGCAACGCCCTGATTGGGTACGATTGCGCCGGACCTATGCTCAATACACCAACTATACCGTTAACAGACGTTGACGATTGCAACATCGCCAGAGGTCCGGTGAAAATAAGCAGACAACTGCTTATTTTGAGTGAACTAGCGGCCTATAGCCACGCGGATGTATGGCTATGCAAAGTTGAAGTTAGCCGAATTGTATTCAATTGTGGTGTAACAACGGATTACGTAGCAATAACTAATAACGGTTTTGCAAAATATATCCAGGCTATATCACGTGGTTCTTGCAAAAAATTATATAACCTTGGTACGGTGACAATTGCAAATACCGTTTTGCAGCAATTGGCACCTAATGTAGTCACTCATAGATCTGTTACCTTGGCAGGAAGTACGAACCAAGACGGGGATTGTCATTCGGGTTCATATTCAGACGCTTACGGAAGCTGGAGCAACGTAGTTGTTACAGGCTTCGTAACTATTACATATACAAAACAAACCGCTAGAGTCAAAGTAGAACAAGATAAAATCTATCTTAAGTCCTGTACTTCTTGCCAGCTGAGAGCGGAATCATGTATCGATATATATGGAAGTTCTGCCTTTTAGGATCACCTCCCTGTGAATCGATACTGTCATTTTGAAAAATTTGCAGCCTTATCGCACGGCACTGCCGACGTGGCAGAAAGCAAGGAGGGTACCAAAAACTCTTTCACTGAACAAGGTTATAGCTTTTCTTTAAAAATAAAAGACTCTTTTGAAAATTGTGGTGTTAGAGTTATAAAAACTGAACACCCCAGACTGTTTATTACATTAGGTCAAGAATTAAATGATAAGATCCGTGCAGACCTTGAATCACATGACATAATGAGTTATGTTGATGCTAAATTTGTATATGTAGAACGTTGGGCAAGAAATCAGATGAATGATTTATATTACAATTTGTTAGAATGTCAATGTAAGTTGGAGAGAAAACATCTGCGTTCAATTCTGTCTATCGCTGCCAACATTCCTGACGAATTCGCATATCAATACATGGGTCAACCAGGATACACTGCCATAGAAGCGGGAGAGGTCTTTCACATGATCCAATGCATCGCTGTAGAGGTAAAGGTCAGACAAGACGGTAAATGTTACAATAATTTACCAGTAAGCAGAGGGAATAATATCAGTACATTCATGACACCTCGCACTCACATTTTGACACCTGAAGCGACTCAATTACCGTGTAATGTTCTATTACCTCAACTTTTCATGATCGACAATTTTGGTATAAATTTAAAGCAAATCCAGTGCTCACTACTGCTCCATCGATCTTAAAACCAACATATGCAGCAAGCTGGAAGTGTAATGCGTTAACAGAACTTGCTTCCTCTGGCATTTATACTACTGAAGACCTCCAACAAATGAGAGACAGAATAATGTTTCCAATAGAGAAATCAATGGTATTGGGCACCTTTGCTGCACAAGCATCAGGTTCAAATTTGGTATACGAAAAAAGGTCATACATAGGTATATTCAGTGAAGAAGATCTTGAGAAAATATCTCAATCAGTTTGGGAGAAAACCTGGGGTAATTTTACCTATTTTGGTTATATAAGTGCTGGAATAATCGGCATTTTTACAATTATCAACTTACTAGCCGATACCTTACTTCATGGCTATGCTCTACATGCAATTTATGGTTGGTCAATCCACTTATTAGCCGCTTTTTGGTCTACTCTAGCCACAGGGTTATCACATGAAAAAAAGACTGCCAATCCAAAAGAAGTCAAGAATAAAAAAGAAACGTCAGCAGATATAGAAATGACATATACGCACGTTAGACAAGGCATGTACCCAGATATTTCCACTCAAAACGAATATCAACCTATGTCTAATGATTAAATTCCTTTGTGTTTGTTCGTTACCTCCTCATACATCAGTAATAATTAACTATAAAACAGTCTGGGTTGACTCCACTAAAATTTTTTTTTTTTCTCTCTCTCTACCTCCTTGCTCAAGTAGACTGACTATTCATCAAACACAAGGCATAACACTATAAAAATATTTTCTTTTCCCTAAGAAAACAAATTATTTTTATAATAATAATTAAGAAATTATAAATAATAATACTCTTTAACAATAACAAAAATAAAGAACATATTTACATAACAAGAAATTTAAATAAAAATATTTACTTTTCCCTCAGAAAACAAAATACTTTTGAAACAGCAATCAAGAAATTATAAATAATAATAAAAATAATAATAAAAATATTTACATAATAAATTTATTTCTCTTTTTTCTCTTTCTCAAATAAAAATATTTTGCTTTTCCATAAGAAAACGAAATATTTTTATTAAGAAGTCATAAATAATAATACTTTTTAATAATAGAAATAATAATAATGCTTATATAAAAAAAAAAAAAAAAAAATAATATATATATAAAAATAAATATATACATATTTCTTGTAATGATAAAGTCTACGCAAAGCATTTCCTTTTCTATAAGAAAATAAAATGTCTTTATGATAATAATTAAGAAATACATAAGAATTAAGGAAACCTTTCCCATAATATAAACTAAACCTGTCCTACTTCTCTCTTCTTAATCTATGTGTAAACTAACAAGTAGAGTGAAGAAACTAATTAATGTATTGATAATCTCTATGTAATTAGAAATTGTGTGTGTTACTATATTGTTACCTAATAATTATACCTCTTTTCTCATAAATCATTGTTTTCTTTTCTGTTTTATCCAACTATAATTAACCAATTAAAGCTAAACGTCATGTCAACCAACAAATACCTCGTCCAGAATAATCAACGAAGCACCTACACCGAATATTCAGCCAAGGTACTGGTAAACATCATAGAAGCCCGTCATCAAAGGGGTAGTTACCTATTCCAAAAACTAGAAGGGTATGAATGCTTCAAACCATATGACGAGAGAACATCCGTTATCATCAGAGACAATCCCGTTTCACATCAAGAAGAGTTGATTTGTCTTCACTGTTACGAGAAGCAAATCAACGAAGCTACACATCCAAAAGCAACTAACACCATACTAAGTAGGATACACTTAGTAAGTAAAGACTCTACGATAATAAAAAATTGAAGAGACTGTCACCTACCTCTTCTAGTAACATCCAAGGCAGAAAATTGCAACGATTGTATGGTTGAATCATCCATACAGATCATTTACATGAAAATTCAACGGTGGTGGTAACCAATCGAATCAGCGAACCTATACCAAGTCTAACTGAAATATCTAGGTGAGCAAGATCGTCTAAACCTAAAATGTCGTCAAGAGGATCGCTGTGGGCCAGACCTCCAACATCACCAAAAGTGTTCACTGACGTGCCTTCAAGTCCAACAACACTGCCAGAACCAACTAAATCACCAGCATCATCAACATCACTACTTGCGCATCAAGCGTTCTTCGGACCACGCTCTTTTCTTTGGTGTATCAAATGCGGCTACGGCCATGACATATTCAACTGCCCTGTAACCGATCTTAAACCGGATCCGTTGCACTTTTGTATGTATTGCGGATGGGGACATCACATCAACCAGTGTCCAAAACTGACTGATGGAGCACCAAACACCGAGCAGCCATCAAGAAGAACTTAATAATAAGTATAGAATTATAAGTAGATTCAATAAAACGATATAACCAAGTCCTAATATAGTTACGACTCCGCCGCTTGTTCATCCGTCTACGTACATTTTATTCCCTTAACGAATGATTTAACTGTGGGGGTGTTACGACCTGTGGTAGTCAACCAAACTTTTTTATTTTTGCTCCATTACCGACAACAATAATTTGGGACCTTAGTTATATCGTAAGAGCGCTCATGTAGTTTTACGGGCAATTCCGATCCTAGCCGAGGATCTGTAAGGATTCTCTAGATGCACCTTGCATCTATCTCTTCCATCACTGGAGTTCAACCGAGTTACATTGGCCTAGTATCTCTCTTTTATAAGTATAAAAATATATCTTGTATCATTTTTTACACGTTGCACGTGTTCTCAACTCAAATAAATTCATCAGTCTAAATCGATTTTAAATTATTAAAATATCCAATCAATTCTTATTTTATTTAATCAAATAAATTCACGCGCTTAACTCGATAATAATAATTTTATATAAAAATTAAATTTATTTAAACTTGTTTTGTCAATATTAATCTCAATATAGATAAATACATGTGGTGTAATACGCTTAAACAAAGGAAAAAAGGGAATAATTGGAAGTTTATATTTCATATTCATAATCAGGTAAATCATAATAATCTGTATTATAATATCTGTATTATAATTAAATAAAACAACCTTCGTAATTTAACCGATTGTCAGGTTCAATTAAAATAAACGGTATAAATCAAATCATACAAAGTGCTAAATATCCTAAATTATTATTGATAATTCTACGTGCATTAGAATTATTAATCCTACATCAACCCGTATACCATCCACTGAAATTCAACCACGGGCCACGTGCGTCTTGACAGTTCACACCAGATCCAGATCATCCAACGTAAGTAGAAATAACTATATATATATATATATATATATTTTACATGTACAAGGCCCAGCGGAACGTTATAGAATCCGTTTTACTTTGTTTTTGACGTATTTCTTCCTTATTTTAAATTTGAGTCAGTGTAAAATTAAGTAGTGAAAATAACCAGTGAACAGTGCTAAAATTAAGTGTTTCATTATCATTTTTAAATTATAAAATTAAAGTCAATTAAATTTCTCGTGGTTTGAACTGTAAATTTCATATATCTTTTGCGTCCGTATTTCCCGCATGCTAAAATCACTGTCGAAAATGCTGTACGGCTAGACTATATAATAACACAAATATTAAATATATATTCAGTTAAACTAATCAGCTTGTCTTAATAAAATTCGGGTTAATTTAATTGCCAATATATTACAATTTATTGAAAATATATTGATTCTCCTCAAAACAATTTTCTACTAAAAAAGAAAAATTACTTTTATTTAATAAAAACAACAACAGACGTTAAACATTTTTTTTCGTTTATTTCATTTTGTTTTGACATATTTTACAATATTTTATGAATGGTGTTTGACCGTTAAATTCATCTGAATTTTCGCCTTGATGTTGATAATGTTCGATGCAGCGTTTATATTGAAGAAAATCTTTTTTTGATTTAAATTTTTCTGGTAATTTATTCCACACAGTATTTATTGAATTTGGTGCAAGTAGAAGAATATATCTTTCTGGTAAATTTGCAATAACTTTCGTTGTAATTTTTTCCAGACTTTCAAGATGACAAAATAGTTGAACAGATTTCTTCAATGATGAAACTGATCCCCAGGTAGCTTGAAACCATGCTCGTAGTTTAAGTACATTATCCAATGCACATGTTAGATTTATTACTTTTTTGAGATGGACACTTTGATGATTACTAATTCCGTAACACATCTTATTTGATAATTCATCAAGTGCTGGACAATCCATGTCAATTAAATCAATAATAGTCTTCTCATCTTCCAAAAAATTGTTGAGATATTTTTTTTTCTCATCACCTTTTACATATACATAAACTGACGCTACCTGGGGATCAGTTTCATCATTGAAGAAATCTTTCCAAGTTTTCTTTAATTTTTTCATAAATATCAGGCACTTTAAACCATAGAATTAATGAATCAATATCCATATACAGTGCTTTGGCTTCATCGTCTTTAAATTTTTTTTTAATATAATTGTAGTAAAAATCATAAATCCAAATTTTTGAAAGATCTAATATTGTTAACCCTGAATAAGTTGGTTTATCGAAAATTATTTCAACTCTTGACATTTCAATAATTGCAATATCATCTTTATAAATTGAACAACTGTGGAAATTGGGTTCCGCTATCAGTGATTTTGCTCCATAGTGACCCTCCCATTTTGTCACCAATTTGACATCTTTTTCTGTTCTCACATTTTGCATTGTTTTACCATACACACTGTTGTTCATTAATTTGAAAAATTTTTCACCAAAATCAGTGGTCGCTTGCTGACGCATACCAGTATTGAAATCTATATATTTTCTGAGTCATGGACTTTGTTTAAATTTTAATACTCGATGAATTTTATTTAATTTCATGCCAAACTCTAAATACATTTTTAACTTTCTATAATGTAACACATAATTTTTCTTTGGATAAAGTGTCGTCATTAATTTTGATTGTTTTGAATCCGGTGCTGTGAAATGTTCTGGACATAATGGTAAATCTTTATGATAATGATGCAATTTTTTTGGATACTCTAGATCAACCTCTAAAATATATCCAATCTCAGATTCATTTGATAATTTTGTCACATCAATATTTAAATCGTTTTCCCACTGAAAGTCTCCATAAAGAAGATATTGACTCATGCCTGTACCATATAAATTATTTACATCGAAATACATGATATATGATTCTTCTTCATTTGGATTATATTTATCACCCAGATATCTATTGTTTGCTCTTGCATATTGATTCATGCATTGTGCCACACCACTTCTAATTCCTTTCTCAATGAAAAGATGCATTGCTGGGTCTGTCAAAAGTTCAAGTTTCACACCTGTAACTTAACATTGCATCAAATGCTAGACCGGGTGCAGTGAAATAATGAAGTGCAGCTAGACTGTATGTTGATAGACAGCTCAAACGAAAGTTTTCGAAAATATCCGCCAATGAAAGCACATCAGTTTTCAAATATGAATCAGAATATTCTCCTAATGTCTTTATTTTAAATTTTTCCCAAATATTTTCGGCATGTTCATAATCTTTGTTTGATATATCAGAATTATTTAATTTTTAATTCTGAAAAAAAAATCATTTTTCGGTGGAAGAGCTTTTTCATTTAATTTTTCCCATGAGTCAATATATTCGTAGGGAAATACACCTTTTCTACATAATAAATTGAAATATTCACTATTGCATTCACTACGTGTTATAATTTTTTGATCATTGCTCAAATCAGATGATAATCTATCTATACTACTTGGCATAAATCTGTATGAGTCAATGAATCGCAATTTTACAACAGTCTTCTATTTTTATATGATACAGATTAGTCACACTTCCAGTTATTATATTGCCTTTAATAATATTTTCTAAATCATTCTATTTTACTCTATCATGCAATGACGGTTCAACATGACGAGTGTTCATACTAGCACCATGATGTAAATTTTTTTCTCTTTTTACTTGTAACATTACGATTATTGCTGTAAGTGTAACTATAACTAATTGTATTGTTTTTTTGCACAATAGAATTTTTTTTTAAATTAGAATTTTTTTTTATTACACAATGTGTAATATATAATTAAGTACTTTCGACCTTTGGTGTCAATTTTAATTCTTCAGATAAATAATTTAATACTTTTAATATTTTTTTTTTGATTTTTCATGACTTGTGGACGACCATTTTTATTTTGTTGCAACAATTCAACTGTTGCTTTGTGTCCAATATTGCAATAAGTATCAGTTAAAATCTTAAAAGTAATGCCAGCACTGGCTATTTTTGTAAGCATACAAGGTTTTAGAAGTTCATTCATGCATTCTAACGTTTTTAATACAACTTTTATATTTTTTATTCTTTCTCTACGTTCATGTATTTCTTTAACTGACTTTGAATTACATAGAATATCTCGGTAAGCTATACCAGAACGTTCAACTAGCATTATGAGCATTTTCAGTTGATAATTTTAATATATCAGTTGCTAAACCAGCAAGTGTATGTGCACCTTTCCCTTTTTGAAGAGGATATTTTACTCTTAAAAGGGAAAGAGTATCAGAAAATCCAATTACAATATTTTCTAAGTCTTGGAGCAAAGAAATTTGTTTAAAAAAATCAATGATTCGAGGAGCATCAAAACCTGAATTATTTGCAACAAGAATACATGTATTTGAAAAACTTTTTAAATATTCTAGCATTTTTTGACCAGCATCGAGTTTTGTATGTGTTGTTATTTCCTCACCATTTAAATACAAGTTCCTGCCTTGTTTGGTAAGACCATGTACAGCAGAAGCTCGAGGGTCAATGATTTGTGATGGTTTAATGTATTGTAACCAATTTTCTGACCATTACTGGCGAGAGAACTGGCCAAAGGTAACAACGAGGATTTCTCACCAACCTCCTCTCTTACCGTCAGGTGGGAGCCAGCTGATTCTATCGGCAACCAACAACCGGGGAATTTATGACGGGAGCAACGGTCAATAAATGACCATTCGGTAGCGGCCTAACTCAGTAAGAAATGGTAGAGGGGCGCGGTCCACCAAGTACTGTCGATAATAACGAGAGCTTGTCATACATCATACTTACGTATTTAGTATAAGACACGGGAACGTGATGATGTCCTTCACGGGCTAGACATCATCACCGAGAACATCCTTGACTTCAGGTTAAATCCCTTGCTTAACCTTCCGTCCACCGAGATCGAGAGATTCATGCCCCGCAAGGCCTTACAGACTCATCCCCAGGTCTCCTACACACCTAGTGCACCAGGTAGCTGGAGGTAGTGGCCACCATAAAATTGCCTCGCAAGGACTTACCCAAAAAAAGCCACTACTCAACCAGCACCTAGTGTATAGGTTACCCTGGCATAGGGTATCCTCACTTAGTGCGAGAGAGATAGCTTTCACCAGGTCTTGCCTATGCAACAAGGCAACGACCTGGTGATCGCCTACGAGAGCGTGCACCAGCACCAGTACTGCTAGCTAGCTTCGACAAGCCAGCAGGCAGGAGTGTTGGCCGGCTCGAGAGCCAGCCAACGACTGACTAAATTGTCAGCCGTTAGCTCTTATATACGGATCGTCTCCCTACTCTCCGTTTCTCCCACTCCTCACCGTCTGCGCGCACACCCTTGATGCGGCTCTCTAGTGGGGACGTGTCGGAGTAGGGGAGATTCTCTATTGCAATCAGGGTGACCATCTGATGTAAACTATTTAGTTATTTCCCTAGTCACTCAACATTTGGGCCACAGATGGTAACACCGAAACCGCTCGTAATAAAGCTGTATTACTTATCTTCAAGCCAACACTAAATTCCCATGTGTATCGGCCGATAAGCATCTACGGAACGTAATTATCATACATGATAATTACCGATAACACGAGAAATGCCAATTCTCGTTACAGTATATATTAAATCTTGAATTGTTACTTTTTATTGCAATTTGTAAAACATCACAGTTTAAAGCAAAACCACTTGTCTCTATATCAAAATACACAC
This sequence comes from Lysiphlebus fabarum, assembly GCA_011426435.1. Classification (NCBI taxonomy): domain Eukaryota; kingdom Metazoa; phylum Arthropoda; class Insecta; order Hymenoptera; family Braconidae; genus Lysiphlebus; species Lysiphlebus fabarum. The sequence continues at coordinate 92,326 of WSYQ01000326.1, read as the reverse complement.
ACCAATACTTGCTTTGTGTTGTCAAATATTGACGTTCAATACTACAATCATCATTAACACTTTCAAGTGTATCATTTACAACAATATCACCATTTAAACCAGGTCCATCATCAACACTTTCAAGTGTATTATTTTCAATGTCTCCAAATAAACCCATGTTAGACTCATAGGTAATTCCTTCTTTCTTTTGTTTTCTATATTGTAACTGTGACCTTTTTTGTTTTCTTATCATTCTCTGTTTTTTAAATTTATATGTTGATTGCAATTTGATTGTTTTTCGTCTTAAATTATTTTTTTCTTTAATATATTTCAAACTTCGTTTATCAGAATTCATGTACATTGATTTATTAACAAGAGCCAAATATTTTTCACCATAATTTTTATTTGCAACTGCAAATGCCACACGAATATCAGCAGATGATGATTTACTATAACAGTGTGTTTTTGGATTAAATCTTGCAACAGTTGAATGAAAACTTTCATTTACATTGCTTGATGCACATGCGAAATACTCTTTAGCATTATCAGCTAAACGTTCAAAAATGACTTTGAGTTTTTCAAATAAATTTGGATTGATAATTTCACCAACTATAGTTGAATGTTCATAAGCAACTGGATCTTTGTGATACCCACACCATGAACCACATTTTTCATGATTATTATATGCATGGTATGGTATATTTTCAACAGCAGCTGCCATTGCGTTAATGTTACCTTTGTTCTGTGCCATGACATATGCAAAACATTTATGAAGATATTTAATTCGTATACTGTTAAGTTCGTGATCTGGATCATCTGTTTTAGCTATTTTATATAATGTTGACGTTACACCTTTAGACGTATGGTTTTTATCAGCGAATTTGACTGGCTCATAAGAGCAAGCTAATTTTAAACCTGACAAGGTAGCACTATCGTTATCTCCAATATACACTCCAACTTGTAAATTAAATTCTTTCATTATTTTACTGTTAACCATCAAATCAACTCCAATGTCAGCCTCCATGGATTTAGCACTACCGCTAAAGTTTTGTCGACAATCATGAATGACCTTGTTACCACTTACTTCACATGTTTTACAAGCTCTATTTCTCGTTCCATAATCGATTATTTTACCAGACAACATTCCAATAATTGCACCAAAACCGTTTAAGCTGTCACAGTCATTACCTCGTTTAGACCATGCAACGTCAAAAGACAGGAACAAACGTACGATATTATTAATAGCTTTATCACTTGTATTTAATGTTGATGGATCAATATTTTCATCTTGCTCTTCAGACTGTTGTTTTGCTAACAAAAAATCATCATTAACATGATCAGGTCTGTTAAAAATATAAGAGAAAAAAATTAAATCAATGTAACAAACTTTATTTATTTGTGAGTAAAATACTCGAATTTATTTTATAATCGTATTTATATTATACAATATATAATAATATTTTATTGCCTTAATTTAAAAAAAAAACAATCAATGATTGTACTTGAATATTCTTGCTTATTATCAAACAAATATAGTATTTTTTGTAGTATGAAGAAAATACCTTGACTAATTTAAACAAAGATTATACTTGATAAAAAAAAAAAAATCTTATGAATTTAATTAGTAATTATACTTGAATATTCATGATTATTATAAAGAAAAATTATAATTGTAATTCACATTTTCATTGTAATTACAATTTTTTTTCTTGATTGTTACAAAATGATTCAATGTAACTGCAAAATTTAAGTAAACTCAATATGATATTTACAAATAAATATCAAGATTACACTTACAACATACTGTTTAATTTTTCGACGTTTTGGATTGTCAAACAACGTTCTTGTTGTGCTGCTTGACGACACGAATCTTTAGCTACAGCCTCTATTGCTTTTCCAACAATTTTTTCATGATCTTTATAAGTGTGACAAGTAGGAGCAGGAATTTCTAAAATACTTAGGTACTCTTGAGTATGATTGTACCCTATTCCAGCATGTAAAGTACCTAAAATAATATAGAACATTCGACAAATGGCACTTTATATATAGCAAAAAAAGAATTATAAATATAATATTATAATATATTATTTATAATTACCAATAGCATTTTTCATGTTTACATCAAACCGTGGTTTTTTAATACCTGGTACACTAGTACTTCCACTTGTTTGCACATGGTTTAAAAAAAAACAAGATGAACAACTTATTTCAAATATTGAAGCCAAACCATGTTTTATTTCTTTTTTGATATTATGAAATAACAATTTTTCTTTGCAATTTTTACATGACAAGTGGTTCATCATAACCCCAAAATCAACAATCCGGGAACCAATAATAGTCGGCTCTTCATCTTTTTCAATTACTCTTTTTTTGGCAAAATTTAAACTTTGTAATTGACAAAGTTTATACATTTTTTCTGATATATATCTTCCTTTCCACCAAAATGACTTTTTTTTTTCTTTTTTATTTTCATTTTCATTGAGTTGTTTAGACATTTCCATATCGGTATAACAATAACAAATGTCAAATATTATAATAATGCAATATGGCCGGAGGAATCAGTACAGACACCATAATAAATAAAAATATTACAGTGTTGATAATTTCCAATAATTTGCGTTTTTTTAATGCAATTATAAAAAGTTTAATCATTCAAAAATGATTCATTACCTCATAAAATAATTAAATTAAATAAAATTTCGATAGATAATGATTGATTTCATACAAAATAAAATAAAAGAAAATATAAATTTTTTTTTATTGAGGGGTTGGCAGACGTGGATATTTCCTATGTTAAAGCATAGGAGATAAATTTAGGCCACGCCTATAAAATCTGGCTACCGTTGTACGTTAATAAAAAAAGATAGAGATTCAAAAGTGCACAGTAAGTAAAAATGAATCGCGATGCATGATCAAGACAATGCACCTGGAATGACCGCGCGTGATTGCTGCCCGTCAGCAGATCATATTTCATTGCACATGTAAATACTGTCTTTATTTAAAGATGATAGTTTTATTATTTGAGAGATTCAATTGACAAATGAATATATATATATATATAGCTCGGAGAAAATTTTTTTTTTTATTATTAATATTTCTAACATGTTTTTAAAATATTGGGTATATACATAGGTCGCTGGTTCAAACCCAACACGGAAATATATATTTACTTTTGTAAATATATATTTTTTAGTATATATAAAATATACTTTGTATTTTTTATTTTTTTTTATTATATATTCTCAGCTACATTTTTTTTCAGCTACATCTTTTTCTTAGCTGCAAAGTCTATTTTTTTTTCATTATTATATATCTTTAGCTACATCTTTTCCTTAGGTATTTAAATTTATATAAAAATTCTTCAATACCGACTGATGAAAAGGAAAAAATTATCAAGAGTAAAAATAAGATATGACAATATTTTTGGAAGAAAGAAACAATATCAGTTTCCTTCAACTTTACTTGAATTGGTCCGTTGTTAAAAAAAATAATCAAGAAAATTAAAATCTTATAACGTTTTGTTGAATAAAACAAACAGTAATGAGACCGAAAATCGTGAAAAAATATAATAATCTCTACTAACGAAGCGTCGAAAAGAAATATTCAAGAGTGGTATTTAATTATTTTTAGATTTTGGGACTTGTCCCTAAAACGGTTAAAAAAATTCATCAAGGCTCAATAATTGAGATGGAACATATAGGCTTCACAAAAGCTAAATCAGATGAAAACCTACAAATTCTTTCCGGAACTTCCAACTGTTTATTGTATTTGTTTATACTAATTTCCTAGGTTGCCATTAACTAAATAACTAGAAAAACAGAAGTATAAAAAACGAAAACTTAATAAAAAAATATCAAATAATAATTATAATAGATTATTATTATTATTATTTTAACTAATATTTATTAAATTTTATTTAACGGAATAAAAAAAAAGTTAACGTGAATTTTTCGATATAAATAGGAGAGACTCAGCATTTTCCGGCAATAACGAGCATCGACGATCTTCGATAATTTGCCCAGCATCTGAAAAGAATCTTTCACTCTCTGTTGATGTACATGGAATCGACAAATAGCGTTGAGCCATTTGCGACAATCTAAAATATTTGTTTTTTATTTAATTTCCACCATTCTAAGGGACAACCATTTTCAACGTCAATATTGGGCTCATTAAAATAAGCCAATAATTCATTCTCGATTATAATTTTTTCTATCTGACAATTTGACTGTTGCCCCCTTTGAGGTTGAATTAACACACTCCAAAATCCAGTTTCACCTAAAGAAATATAAATATATAAAAAATGAATCATAAAAAATGAAAAAATAACGAATCAATAAATATATAACAAGTAAATAATAAGCAATAAATGAATATATAACAAATAAATAACAAATAAATAATAAAAATTAAATAATAACAAATAAATGAATATATAACAAATAAAAAATCGTATAACAAATAAATAATAACAAATGAATAAATAAATAACAAGTAAATAATAAGCAATAAATAAATATGTAACAAATAAATAGATATATAAAAAATAAACATAAATAAATAATTAATCAATGAATTGATCTTACTAGATGTAGAAATTTGGCTGATAGTAGATTGAGTGCTGAGTTGACGACTTATTTGCTGACTTGTTGAGTCATCAGCTTGGGTTGATTCAATTTGACTCAGTATTTCAGCAACTAATTTGGCTTGAATATCGTTGATACAAGAATAAACTAGTTTGCACCCTTATGGTGGTCACACACGTATATGGCCTTAGACCGTCACATGCCTCCGAAGAGGAAGTTTAAAACCTATCTTTTCTTTTTGCGTCCCGCATACTTCCAGGGGGATCTTGGAAAAATCCAGAGCCGGCTACCTGCCGGTAGCTGAGCAACTTAGTTCCTTGTTTTATCCCTATGCTTTGCGTACACTAACACGGCGCAACGGGAGAATCCAAAGCAACACGGGGAACCTCGGGAAGGTGTGCTCGTTGTGATGGCTTGTCAATCACCGGTTTGTGGGGAGGCTACAGTCGTTCGCTTCCCCGTTGATTATATATTCAAATTTTCTTCGTTAGGAGTTTTCTTACTCTGACTAAGCTTTCATAGTTCAGGTAGTATTTTATATTTTCAAAATAAGGAAGGGAAGGTAAGGTGTGTGCCTGACATCTTCGATTGTCAGGGATTTTACGACCATATGGAACCAATCGAATGAGTCAGATTTCTCGTGAAGCTTACGAGCCTCTTTTCATTTTAGCCTGAGATTTCCGACAAATCTCAGGTGATTAGTTATCGAGGCGAAATTAAACAAGTTCCTTTTGTTCTTCTTCTCTCAGCCAAAGACACTCAGAACAGAAGTGTGCGAAGACACAAGCGACCTAGCTGTTTCTGGCCATCCTAAGTCTGCGCGTTTATCAAGTAGTGCAACACGTTGAGCATCGTACTTAGGGCATCTAAGGAGGAAGTGTTCTACATCGTCGCGGCTCACTCCGTCACATTCACAAGGCTCCACGGACCTAAGTTCAAATCTGCTTAGGTAAGCATTAAAGTTCCCGTGGCCGGTGAGAACCTGTGTTATGAAAGAATTAGTCGTAAACGATGTACAACCTAAGCGGTCTACAATGGATTTGAAAAAGAGACGAGTTGTTGTTCCGTGTGGTGCTGCTTTATCCCAGGCTTTGATTGCTGCTTTGTTTAGTGATCTGAAAATTGAAAGAGGAAGGTCTGGGTCGGGTCTGTAGATCTTTCCATTGAAGTTCACTGCTTCGTTCTTCTTCAGCATGTAGATTGCTCTTCTCTCGTCCAAGGCGATCCTGATTGGCATTGCTCCTGCAATAGCTTGTAGTCCTGTGAGGGGGGCTGTCCTGTAAGCGGATGTTGATGATATAAGGACTTTACGCTGCGCTCTGTTGAGAATGGTCTCATCTGATCCGCTGATAAGATCCGCCCAACCGGCCGCCACGTATGTCATTATAGGGTAAAAGACGGCGCGATATAAGCGACTCAAGGTTCGGAAGTTAAGTCCCCAGTCGGTACCTGAGACTCTTCTCAGTTTTCCGGCGAGTGCCCTGACCTTGTCACAAATATAATGACAATGGCTGGTTACACGCATTTCTGTGTCAAAATGTACGCCTAAATAGCGTACTGTATTGGTGAACTTTATTCTTTGTTCTCCAATTTTTATAACAAATTCGCGATCAAAAGAAGGTTTTCCTTTGCGTTTTTTGCCTTGTGTTACATTAACAATCTGCCTCTGACGGATTCGGGGACGTGGAGTTTGAACGTTCCGTCTTCCATCAGGCGCATTCATGTTAACTTTCGCCAACATCGCTTCCGTCTTATGGCTGGATAAACTTAACTTAGCGCTATGACACCATTCTACTATTTGATCTGTTACACGCTGTGCTTCCTCTGCTAGTCCTTTCTGTGATGAGGCAGAAACAAGTACCAGAAGATCATCAGCGTATGCAATAAACTTATCTCCAATTGTTTTCTCCAGTGCCTTGAGGAGGCCGTCGAACTGAAGATTCCAGAATGATGGCCCTGCTACTGATCCCTGGGGGCATCCCTTTGTGGCGGTCTTACTGATTATTTGTGTTCCCCATTCTATTTTGACCCTACGATTTACAAAGTAATTGAGGATTACCTTGTATATATTTTTAGGACATCCGTTCCTATGTAGCCCGTCGAAAATTAAGGGCCACCATACGTTATCGAAAGCCCCTGAGATATCGTATAATACTACGGCAGTATATTTATCGATACTGTTATCTACCATTCGGCGTAATTCGACGATTGCGTCGTCGGTGGATCTCCCGATCATAAATCCATATTGCCGTTTAGAAAGTTTGTCTGGGGAGAGTGCATTCGTTTGGAGCTGGGTAATTAATAACCTTTCGAATACTTTTCCTATCACAGATAGCAAACAGATAGGCCTGTATGATTTAGCATCATGAGGGTCTTTTCCGTTTCCTTTAAGAAAGGTTCTGAGAGAACCTTCCTTAAGCGCGTCCGGGAAGAGACCGAATTCAACACAGCCATTGTAGAATCGTACAATTTCGCCTAGAATTGGGGTCGCCAAAAGATGTTGGGCGGTTTCCAACATTGTTTTTGTTTCGCCATTACCCTTACGGAGGGTATGCATTGCACTGTTGACAGGGATTTTCCCCGCGCAGTTCTTATATACCCAGCTAAAGGGGTTTTGTTCCCGACTGAAGATGTGAAGAAGTCTCTCCAGCTTTGAATACGGGCAAGTCTCGTCGCGTCCCTATATTTGCCTAATGCTTTTCTATAAGTTAATTTTAATTCTACGCAATTTCTATCTTTACGAGTCTTGCGACGCAAACTGCATAAGGATTGCTTTTGCGCCTCAAGATCCTCGTTCCACCACGGATTCTTTTTGCGTATACGACGCCGACGGGGCATAGACTTTTCACAGGCCTCAATGAGCACCTCTGTGATTGCCTTTGCCATTTCTTCAACGCGAGCGGGGGAGTCAAGTTGGATAACCCTAAGTGTGGAGTTTGAAAGCTCCCGAAGTGTGCTGCTGAATTTTTCCCAGTCGGCCCGACGAGTGTCGAACCTTGTGCGAAAAACGCAGTTACCTCGATTTACTTTGGGTACTCCAATTCTTATATCTATAGCTGTGTGGTCACTTGTCGTCCAAGTTGGCCTTAGCTTCCAGTCATTGACCCTTTGTTCAAGTCCCGATGTTGCTAGGGTCACGTCGATAAATGACGATCCCCTGGCATTGGAATACGTTGGGCCTTGAACAATATCATTGACAAGTGTGAGCCTATGCTCTGCAATAAGAGTTTCGAGCATCTCTCCCTCTTTGTCGGTTTCAATACCGCCCCACAGAGGGGAGTGCGAATTGGAATCCAGTCCTATCAAGACTTTCTTCCCTTTCAACTGGCGGAGTACCTTTGAAAGGTGTTCAATATGCTTCTTTCTTTCCTTGCCTTTATCCCTACATTGGAAGTACACGGATACGGCGTAAAAAGAGAAGCTTGGTGACTGTATCTCAACACAGGAACAGTGTGAGTTGCTGAGCTCTGCTATCTGGATACCTGTAAAAAATGGATTAGAAATGACAACTGCAGCCCATGGAGAATTCCTGAAATCAGCAAAAATGGAATTGGAACTACCGAGACCTGGAATGAATTGTTTGCCTTGACGTGTCAAGACATGTGGTTCTTGCAATAGCAGAATGTCAAGACGTTTCGCGGCAGCCAATTCCCGAACTTCACCAGTCACCACTGTCGACCTGGCCATGTTCAACTGCATTACCCTTACGCCTGTGAATTTCCTTCCTCTGGAATGCAGACCAGTAGGTGTTTTTGGAGCTGTTGATCCGGAAGAGCGAACCTGAAAATTTTTAAAAGGGGTAACTGCACGCGACGCGAAATTATTCCTAATCCTATCTAATGTAACCCTAACTTCTTTATTAACGACTGCCCCATGCGAGAGGGTTGGGGCAGGCAACCTTGATGAGTGTGTTGCCATAGCTGGGAGGGGGCGAAGACGCACCTCAGGCAACACCAACGCACGAGGCAGAACTCGTACGGGATGATGTTCCCTCGCTGGGCGATTCGCCATACTATCCCTCGTTGCCCTTGAACGTGTCAAAGGTCTGATTAAATCGTTAATCGGCCCACCCCGGAGATCCATGGGGCCTATTTTAACTCCGGACAAATTTAAATTAAGCGACTTTCTCATGGTTGTTTATTTGGCGGCTTATTTGAGAGCAAAGCCACCGGAAACCTCGGCTGTAAAATAAAATAGGAAAATAGTGAGTGGGTTATACGAGATAAAAGACAGTAAGAATACCTTGAGCAAGGGTATCCTTTTTGAGACGGTATGGATGGGGAAGGGATAATACCTTGAGCAAGGGTATTTTATGGTTCCGGGAATTGGAAGAAAATGAAAGCATAAAAGACGTAAGAACAGCAGCGACACGAAAGTAGAAAGTGTGAACTTGCCTCATACGTATTGCTTCCGAACCTATAATAAAAAAATTACTATTTGTACTAAAAAAAAAAAAAAAAAGGAAGAAAAAGATAATCTTTCTTTTTCCTCCTCTTTCCTTCTTTTCCCTTTTTTCTCTTTTCTTTTAAGAATCATTCTAACTCTAACTCTAATTATTTCAATAGTAATGATAATAATAGTAATTATAATAATAATAATAATAATAATAATAATAATAATAATAATAATAATAACAACAATAGCAACAATAATAATAATAATAATAGCAATAATAATAATGATAATACTAACAGTAACTGTAATAATAATAATAATAACTATAATGATAATAATAATAATATCAATAACTACAATACTACAATACTACAATTAAATAATAATAATAATGAAAACAACAACAATAGTAATAATAATAATAATGGTTTTTTTTCTTGCCCGTTTAAGAATAGTATATATTGGAATCGGATCTATCGTCGGGCACTTGGCTTGCTCGCCATGGTATCTTATGTACCATTTTCGCGAGCTTTCAGTGTTTGTAGTTCCGAGGTTAAGTAACACCCCATCTGGCGACTACTACAAGTTCTCGCAAATCTCGAATATACATACACAAAAAGTTTCACAAAAATTGCATGTATATTACGGGACGTAACGAAGTCCCTTTCTCAACATATGTACATAAATGAATATGTATTATGCGTCATCAAAAGTTACAACGTAAAGCTAAATTGATTACTGTAATAAAACAAACAGCAGGACTTTTGCTTGGTTTCTGCTTGAACATTCCATTAACTGATATAAACATTATATACGTGTGTATAGTCCGAGAATATCGAGAAATATTGCAATAATCACGTGGTGAAAATTCATTTAAAAACCTTCAGACGTCCGGATACGGACATTTAACGGAGTTTCCATTAGAACGAATTCCCCGTTAAATACTTAGTCCTTCTAGGAAAATATTTATGTGTTACGATAAATATCCTATAGGTTACCAATGACCGGAAAATTAGTATTGACTAAAATTCCACTTGCAATATTATATAGTGGAAATGTCCGAGTTTTATTTGTTTGAATGAAACCAAATAAAGTCGTTATTTTAGAGGATTTTTGTATATATTGACTACATTCATTCTTCGCATACAATATATTCTACGTGTTTTGCGTTGAATGAATACGATCGAGGGAGACTCACTATAATAAATGAGATGAGCACGAACAGCCCGGGGAGTTCCCCGAGCTGCAGGAAGGTTGATTTTAAGGCAAAAACTACGGCCAAAAATTTTTCAAAAATTTGGTCGGAGTCAGTGACTCAAAATCTTTTATTTAATTTGAATTTAACGTACGGTGCACGGTTTCCTTGTCTCCTCTCCCTCTCCTTCCCCACCCCCCCCTGGTGCATCGCACGATATGGTTTTCTTGCCCGTTCAAGAAAGGTGTATATTTTAAAACGGAACTAGCATCGGGCACTTGGCCTGCTCGCCATGGTATAATAATACCATTATCGCGGGCTTCCAGTGTTTGTAGTTCCGATAATTTAGTTTTTACATTCATTCAGCGTATACGGTTATTTTCTACATGTATGCGTTAAATGATTACGCACAGTTCGGGTCCGAAGAAAGAGCCTGAGTGATATCAAAAAGTTTTAAATAGAAATGGGGAGCTCCTCCCGCCAGCTGAATAAATCCAACTGACGAGAAGGCTCCCCATACAGAGAGACGAGCCAGGCAGTTTGCAGTGTGGTAATTGCGCCGAGCCAAGCTTATCTCTCTGCGGTATTCACTCCGTTCCTCTTAATTCATATCTTTACATTAATTACATTCATTCAGCGCATACGGTTATTTTCTACATGTATGCGTTAAATGATTACGCACAGTTCCGGTCCGAAGAAAGAGCCTGAGTGACACCAAAAAGTTTTAAATAGAAATGGGGGGCTCCTCCCGCCAGCTGAATAAATCCAACTGACGAGAAGGCTCCCCATACCGAGAGACAAGCCAGGCAGTTTGCAGTGTGGTGATTGCGCCGTGCCGAACTTATCTCTCTGCGGTATTCACTCCGTTCCTCTTCAGATCCTTATATATCCTTATATATATTCAACGGTGGGTCCCGTGGCAATTAGCCTTGGTGATTATACAGGTTTAATCCCAAGTTACCAACTCTCACGTGCAATATAGTGCGGACGTTTGCCAACCGAGATACCCACCAGAAGGAAGCCCAAGCCCTAGTGTCATTTCACACAATATCAGAATGACGAGGCATTTGGCTACCTTCAGAGAGTCTATCGCTGATACAGTCAAGAGTAAAAAAAAACTTTTTGTATCGCGGATCCAAGAAAGTAGCAATCTTGCTTGAATCATAACTCATCTTCGGAAAGCGAGCCGTTATGCTTTCCAGGAGATTTTCAGCAAGGTCATGAGCGGTATTATCAATATTTATATATTTAACCATTGCTGATCTCATTTTCATTTTTAAAATTTCAGTCAAAGGCATGACCATTGACAAGGTGGGGTACCTCCGAGTCGATGCTATCATCGTAGCATCGTACAGTGGTCTGAGGACCTGTCAGATCCCTTTCAGTTATTTAAAGTCTGCTGTCGTTAGGCTATGCTCAAAGTCAAATTCATTCACGACTTGTCAGACATATGAGCCTAACTTGAGCAGCTTTTCTAGCATCATATACTCGGTGTTCGACCTTGTGTCCACCATTTGAACTAATAATAAAGGTGTTTCAACACCTGCTGATTTTTGGCTATTGATCAGAGCCTTCCTTGCTGGATTTGAGAGATTAAAATTGCCAACCACTTTTCTTGCCTAAAAAATAAATAAAATACAAATATATATTGATGGATAGATATATATTGATAAATATACAGTATATAATAAATAATTTATATATTGTAACGAGAATTGGCATTTCTCGTGTCACCGGTAATTATTATTCATAATAATTTTGATCCGTAGATGCTTATCGGCCGATACACATGGGAAATAGTGTTGGCTTGAAGATAATGAATACAGTTAGATTGTGAACTAATCCAGTAGCTCCATCTGCAGGCCATTGTTTCCTTGTGGACCGGTAATACCAACAAAAGAGTTGGATACTAGATGGAGCTATCCAGTCGTGAAGTGAACAACCCCAACTCCGACACGTCCCCACTAGAGAGCCGCATCAGGTGTGCGCGCAGACAGTGTGGAGTGGGAGAAACGGAGAGTGGGGTGAGATCCGTATATTTACCATATCTAGCTAGAAGTCTGACAATATCGTCAGTCGTTGGCCGGCTCTCGAGCTGGCTAGGGCTCCTGCCTCCTGGCTTCCATGGAAGCTAGCTGGTGGACCTGGTGCTGGTGCACGCTCTCGTGAGCGATCTCTCTCGCACTAAGTGAGGATACCCTATGCCAGGGTAACCTATACACTAAGGTACTGGTTGACTAGTGGTTTTTTTGGGTAAGTCCTTGCGAGGCAATTTTATGGTAGCCACTACCTCCAGCTACCTGGTGCACTAGGTGTGTAGGAGACCTGGAGATGATTCTGTAGGGCCTTGCGGGGCATGGATCTCTCTATCTCGTCTAACTATTGGTTAAGCGAGTGAGTTGACCTAAAGTTAAGGATAATCTCGGTGATGATGTCTAGCCTGTGAAAGACGTTCCCGAGTCATACAAAATACAAAAGTATCACGTAAGACAAGCTTCCGTTCTTACTGACAATTACTTGGTGGACCGCGCCTCTCTAGAATTTCTTACTGAGTAGGCCGCTACCGAATAGAGTTGACCTAAAGTTAAGGATGTTCTCGGTTCTAAGGCTTCTAAAAAAAAAACTACAACAAAATCAGAGGAGGTCAGGCAGATGACTATCTGAACTCACAAAAAATCCTCCATATATATATTTTGTATAACATATATGTTATACGTTATATTATATATTATATATTATATTATATATTATATAACTATAATATAACTATATTATATATTATATATTATATAATATATCATATATTATACATTATATATTATATATTGTATAATATATATTATATAATATACCTATATTATTTACTGTAGATTAATATTAATAAATATCTATCGATCAATATATATTTATATGAAATAAATAATATAAATATATATGACGCATTCTCAGTAAAATCACGGGGTCATTCGACTGATCCCCGAAGATATTAATGAAGTGTTTGGTGTTTGGAAAATTTTACAAAACAATTGAGGCTTTTTGTACGCAGTAATAAATTAAAAAAAAATTATATAAAATTGAAAAAACTTTTATCGACAAATTTTTAAGAAATTATAATTACTTTTAAAAGCAACTCGGATAAGTTTTCTGGATCCTTTTTTCTTGCGTCATTTATACACAAATTTAACGTGTGTTCATAACAAAAAATATTTTCCCAACCAGCATTACGAATCGCTGAACTGATATTTCGAGCATTATAAGACACACAGTAAGATTTGAGTGATGATACTGTTGATCCAATCCACTCGGACGACATTTCTTTGAGCAACTTCGTTAGCTCAAATGAAGTATGATTACTTTCAATATGTCGCATACCGAGTGTAAAATTTTTCGAGTCAAAATTTTTTGTTAAATAATGTAGAGTGAATGACAGATAAGAATCACCAGCACGAATCGGGTCAGCTATTTATATAATTTAGATATTGATCTCATCAAATTTTTATTAAAATAGAATACTTAAAAACAAGACCAATGTTAAATGAATTTTTTTATTTTTAATGGAAGAATAGAGAATAAATATTTGGAATAATACGTATACCGATAAATTATTTATATATCAATATATAAATATAAATATAATTCTAATAATAATATATTTATAAATTTACATGTTTATATTTTGTATATGTTAAATAAAGAAATAAATAAATATTTATATTTATATTCAATAATTAAAATACTTCATATCCTTTGATCGGCCATTACTTAATAGTATTCTAAATTAAATTTATATATAAAATACATCCAAACACCAATAATACCTTATCTCATTAAAATCTTCGGGGATCAGTCGAATGACCTCGTGATTTTACTGAGAATGCCTCATATATATTTATATTATTTATTTCATATAAATATATATTGATCGATAGATATATATTAATATTAATCTACAGTAAATAATATAGGTAATAATTATTATTATTATTATTATTAATATTATAATATATTAATATTATATATATTAATATTATAATTAATTAATATTATAATATTATTATTATTAATTATTATAATATATAATATATAATAGATAATGTATAATGTATGATATATATTCTATAATATATAATATATAATATAGGTATAACGTATAACATATATATTATACAAAATATATATATGGAGGATTTTTTATGAGTTCAGATAGTTATCTGCCTGTCATTAAAGAAAAAAAATGATACTTCATTGCTTTATTGCGTGTTTTCACTTGTTTTTTAAGCAGATTGATATAGCCGAAACAATTTTGAAAAAAGATTTTAACTCTGCCTTGTAGACGTTGTACGTGAACTATTTCATCCAAGTTCTATGCCATAAAACTTTTCAGAAAAACTATGCTAGTCTAACCAATTTCTGACACAAAATGGATCGAGTATCCCTATTAAACACAGTAGTAAGATACCTCGATGCTATCCTGACCAGGCAATAACAAATTATTATTTTGACAAGTCTTCATGAGTCCAGATCAACATATTACGTCTTTTCCAATTGCATTTTAAATAAATATTTATATATTTATTTTTTTTTACTCGTTAATGTCATATATTTTTTTTTTTATTTCAGAAAACATATGAGAACAAAAAATTAGTACAGAATATTGAATGACTCAATCGCCGAGTGTGCCAAATACTCGTGTTGTAATACAAATATTACAAAATATAAATATTACATGATTTTTAATATAATTAATAACATTAATAATGATATCAATAATATAAATAATATGAATAGGAATATGAATTAAATTGAAAATCATAAATATTATATGAAGTTCAGAATTAATAATAACATCAGTATTAATATTGATAATGTCTCCTGAGAGGGAACGCTGGTGTACAGTACAGTTTCAATGATTTTGAAAATTTAAGAGCAAAATTTCTGGTCAAAAGATTGAAAAAATTCTTAATGATTGTGAAAACGTAAAAAATAAACCAGTTATAAACGCTGACGACCAAAATAATAATAACGGGACTCGTGAAAATAAACTCTTAGAGCCACGAGCTATTCTTACTCAAGTGAATTATTCTGTATAAGACCATGAACAACTGACAGTATATCTGTTATACGATCAACGAATAAATGAAACAGCTACAGGTATATACCAGAGTTACCAGGTACTGAAAGAGGCAAAGCACCACGGTATGGCTTGGACGGAGTCAAAATGCGCTATTTTCTTTTTAGAGAGAGCCAATAAAAGCGCCAAAATTCAAAAATAGAAAAAATTGTAAAATAATATAACACAATGTTTTTAATTGGATTTTTTTTTTTTTTTAAATTTCTTTATTATTTAGAACTTCATTATTTAAACAAATAAACAAGAAAATAATCGTAGTGACGCGCCGTCTGTTATAGTAGTAAGCGTACCAGCGCGGTCGAGTTACGACGCGTCAAAGCAATTTTTTTTTTTTTGTTTATTTATTTAAACAATGAAGTTTACATAATGCTGAATTTTTCTCAAGAGAGGCAATGTGTCGACAAACTCAGCAATAATTTTTTAAAAATCTTTTAGACGTATATCTTTTATGATCATCTTGCTTAATCGAGGAGCATCAAAAGAGCAATTATGGGCAATCAAAATACAAGGCATATTAACAGATTTTAAAAAATTATACATATGTTGTAACACTTCCCATGGTAGATCTGCAACAACTCTTTTTTCATTAAAAAATAAATCTCTACCTTGCTTTGTTAGACCATTAAGTTTTGAAGCTCTTGGATAAATTGGTTGAAATGGGTGTATGTATGCATCATATGAAAAATCACCACTTCTCATTGCAATTTGAAGTATATCACAATCCATATTAAAGCTACTTGTTTCAAGATCAAAAAATATTAGACAATTATTGTCAAAAGTTATTGCTTTTTTATTTTGTTCTTTATTACTACTGAAAAAAGGTAGTTCATGTTGTTCATAATCAGGTGTATTACCAGCTACACCATTAACTGCATCACGAACCGTATCACTAGATGCATCATCAACTGTATCATTAGCGACATCACCAAAAAGACCAACATGACTTTTATAAGTAACACCTTCTTGATTTTCTTTTTCGTATCTCAGCTGTTGAAGAGTTTGCTTTCGACGTAAACGAACAAGTTTGGCATTATGTGTGTCACATAATAACCTTCTTTTGGCTGACAAATTATCACATTTAGATGCATGTTTAATAAGGTGTTTCTCAGGTGATATGCATATATCTGTTTTTACTTCTTGCAAATACTTTTCACCTAGATTTCTTTGTGCAACAACAGCTGAAAATCGTTGATCTGCTGAATTACTCATGCGATAACATATCCTTTTTGGACATTTAGAAGCCATGGATGAATTTAATGATTCGTTAATATTTGTTGATAAACCAGCAGAATAACTATGTGCATTACTTGCCAGTTTATCAAACAGTCTTGTCAAAGCACCATATAATTTGGGTCATTTAAAACTATTTGGTATAGTTGAATGATTATAATGCTCTGGGTCTTTTACATAATTGCACCAGTCACCACAATTATCAAGCTTATTGTATGCATAATTTGTAATATTTATAATAACAGCTGCCATTTCTTTCCTGTTGCCTTTGTTTTGTGCCATAGCATATGTTACACTACGATGAAGATATTTTATAGCATTTGTTAATTCTTTCATTTTACCTTTGGACTGGATTGTATAAAGAGCATTTGTTACACCTTTTGACGTATGATTTTTATCTGACAGCTTCACAACATCATGACCACAAGCTTTTCTTATAGCTGCAATGCTAGAGCTATCATTGTCACCAACAAATACTCGTTGGTTACCAAGTTAGCTTGCTTGGAAATGTTGCTGTTTGCTATCAGTTAAACAGCTGCATCTGGCTCAATTCCTTTCGCACTACCATAAAAATGAAGCCTACAATAAAGCCTTTCAAGTGGTACACCAACATCACAAGCTTTACATTTTCTATTTCTTGTGGTATAATCGAGTACACAATCGTGCTGTAGCCATTCAAACTATCATACTGTTTCCCTGTGTCTCGCTTACTCCAATCCATATCGTAGCTGACTATTACTCTGACAATACTCCAAAAAGAAACAACGCCATTCAATTCATTTGCCAGTACTTGATCCATTGCATCATGTGTAGTTAAATCCCTTTGTGGTATCAAAAAGTCCTCAGGTACATGATCTGGTCTAAAATATAATGTAAAAAAGAAAAGTATAATAATCTATCAAATGAATAAAAATATATTAATTTTTTTGTTTCAGAATATTTATTAAAATAATTCAAAGATCAGAATAATTAATATTAAAATTAACGACAATAGTCGATAATAATATTTAAAATATTACATATACAATTAATTAAAAATTAATAATAAAATTAATGACAATAGTCAAAAACCGAGTAATAATTCTTCATTTAACTACTCAAATTTAATATATAATAGTTTTTTCAAACATATCAGGGTAGGAGTTATCGCAAACGTTACTCCCAAAATAGATTTTTATATGAAATTTTTAATAATTTTTTAAATTTTGTTTCATTTAAATGACTTTTTTTTTATTTTTTCGAAAAAAGTTTGTAAGAATTATGTTTCTTAAAATTTTGTAAAATAAAATCGCCTCATGAATATTTTATTCGTTATTGTTTTGTGTCTTTTTCTTTTTATTTTTGTCTTCTTATTCTAGATTTTCTCTATTTTACCTCTAATTCGAGAACGATCATGTTTTTTGACAAAGCTCTTAAGAATTTTTTTTGTCATTTATGTCAATCAATCTCTTTAACATACAGTTATAGGTAGTTATAAAACGGTAAAAATCACGATGACTTTTCATTCAAAAATTAATTAACTTATATCTTTTGAAGTATTCACCGCATAAAATAATTTAAACCATTAATTAGTAAATGTCTAGTAGATGTGTCTCCATTCGTATTTGAAATTATTTTTAATAACCAATAAGTACTTTATTGAGAAGATTTTTCTAATATTTATAAAGAAAAGGTCTTTCGATTAAATAGTTATCGAGAAAAATTCTTTTTTTTTCTTTTCAATTAATTGACCACTTAATGCAAACAAATTAATTAATTAAAAATCTTTGTATGAAACGTCTTTACCAATCATATTTCTCCGTGTATACTGATCAATAAAATATTTTTATAAATATTGTTAAAAAAAAAAATTAATAAATATATATTAATAATTTTTCTTCTACAAAATTTGAATAATAAATTTAAATCTATATATAAGCTTTGCCAGCAAGAACACAAACGGTAAACTAGGCATATATTTTTTCCTATGTTTCACGTAAGTTTTTATTATTACAATAAAGATGAGAACCGCTTCATAACTCCAATGTATATTCATACTAGCTGTTACACCCGGCTTTGCTCGGGATTTATATTATTTTTTTAGAGTTGCTATTCAATTTGATCATTTTTTTAAAAAAATTTAATCTGACTTGTCTAAATAATCTTTATATTTCTGACTTTACAATTTTAATCGTTAATTTTTTAAATAATGGAATTTTTATTGTCATATCAACTTGGCTATTTTTTTAAACTGCTAGAGCTTGAAAATTTTTTATTTTGTAACTATATTTCAAACTAAGCTGATATCCATTAATTTGATTTAAATCAATCTAATATTTAATATATTCATTTCCTGATTCGAATTTTTGATGTTACAATCGATCGAGTGGAGAAATTTAAGTGAAATCTTATGCTGGTTACTTGTCGTATTAACCAATTTATCGAACGCAAACTGAACTATTTTTTAAAACAGTTACCTAATTATAAGACCCAAATTTTTTGTTCAAGAAAAATTTTTTGTTTTTTATTGTCATTAAAGTTAATATGAGAGCAGAAACAATAGTGACAGTGATAATAAAAAGAATACGCGTTTCAATAATAGTATTGCTTTTTAATAGCTTACTAATACTCAATCAAACGATTCGTAAGATAATAGTTGCATTATTAAAATTTACATTAAAAGAAGAGTTTAAATTTTGTGACTTATTTTTAATTACTTTAATAATTTTTAGTGTGGCTTTTTCCAAACGCTATTTTCAGTTTCATCATAACTGAACTTTTTGAATCAATCTATTTTATTTTCCGACAATCAATTTTTATTTCAACTGATTAAAGCTATAATATTAGAAAAAGAGAGCGTTAATAATATGAATTCAACGAAAAATCATAAACAAAAAATAACAATTTTTGTAAAGCTATAGCGCATTCTCTCCATAATAAATGAAATTTACTTATGTGTGCTTATGTGATTAATTTTAATAATCATACACCGTTAAAAGAATGATATTATTAGTAAAATTACGAAGAAAATTTTTTTGTTGAAATAATTTTTTATTACTCTCATGTTTTTCTGATATTTTGATTTTACCGATTTTTTTTTAATAATAATAATTATGCTAATATTTATTAATATTATAATATCAATAAAACAAATCTGGACAAAAAATAGTATGAGGCGTTCTCTCTCTTTATCTAACTTTGATTGTGTGAGTGTGTAGCAGCCCTACTACCAAAGCGCCGCCTGTCGACTCTGGCGTGTAACAGGCTATTAATATGTCAATTTATAATTAATTAATTAAATAATTTATGCAAATTCAATTTATCGTAGGAACCATCGTCGTGAAAATCCCTTTCATTTAAAAAAAAAAATCAAAGCAATCGGTTCAGTAGTTCCTGAGAACATAGGTGACAAAGCTTCGATTTTCACATTTATATATATAGATATAGATACCTTATTATCTAGACTATTTGCATCTGTCAAATTTGATGTTTAAATTAAAAAAATCAATATATCAGTGACAATATTAGCAGATCACGTGTGACTATATTAATCAACGAAACTTTATCATAGTTTTCATATGCTTTTCATGATCTATTTGTCTCAATATTGTGTTGATTTTGGGTTTTCGCTTACCTCGATTTTACGGTAAAATAGAGGCAAAATCTACCTCGAACCGAGGTAATTTTCGTACCTCGCTACCTCGATTTGAAAATAAAATTTCTACCAGGGAACAAATGAATTATCTAAATTAATTATTCAAATAAACACTTAGTTAAGGAAAAACGATGTAAATGAAATAGACATCTGACTATAGAATTATTAAAAAACAAAATTATTTAAACAACTGAATTTATCTTCCTAATTATTTATTTGTCGATTAGAAATGCATTGAAAATTACACGGAATTATTTTTTAAATGATCAAATGACTACAGAAAAAGATGCAAAATGCAATAAACAATAGACAATTACGTTTACAACTACTGTTTAAGTAATTTGTTGTTTTTAAATATATTAAAAATTATCTAAATAAATGAACAAACAGCTACGAAATATATTGGAAATAGAAAGAAAGGCAATTAACTACACAATTATTCTTTAAAAATTTATTAAAACAAATGCATCTGAAATAATTTTCAAATAACAATTGGCAAAGGAAAAAGATATAATTGAAAAAAATTCTAATACTTCAAGAATAATTATTCAAAAATTTATCTATGCAGTTAGATCTATCTGTCTAGCGAATTAATATTAAAAAATAAATTTTCAATAAAGATTTATTAATTCTTAAATAAACGATTGGCTATGGAAACATATGTAATTTTCAAAATAGATTATTATTTATGCAATTACTTTTTAATAAATCATTCATTCAATTGAATTTTTCATTTTAGCTATTTTTGCTGAATAGATTCATCTAAAATTACATGAATAATTTTCTTCAATAAACAAATAGTTTTGAAGAAGATATAATTAGAAAAAAGATAATCGCTTGTTTAGTTATTATCTAAAAACTTATTTATCTAATTACAACTGTCTCTCTAGCCTGTTGATCATAAATTTAATGAACTTTGATTAAAGAATTAATAATTTTTGAATGAACAAATGACTAAGGGAGAAGATAGAATAGTGAAAAAAAAACAAGTACTTGCCTAAATATTGTTCAAAAATTATACAATTATAATAATAATATATTTGTTCGTGATAAATTCAGTACAGAAGAAAATATGAAAAAAAATTAACTATTGTTGGTACAATTACTCTCCAAAAAATTATTTAAAGTACTGCATCTCTCTTTTAGCTATTTGTTATAATTATAAATGCATTTAAATTCTCATAAAGTAGTTTTTTATATTAACAAATAGCTACGAAAAACGTTGTGAAAAAAAGACAATTACTAGTACAATTACTTTTTAAAAAATTATTTGAACAACTGCATCCTTCTCCCTATCCATTTGTTCTTAATCAATGCATTTGATTGTGGAATAGTAATTATTAACTAATATTATTGATAAATATTAATATTACTAAAAAGTAATTACTATTATTATTAATAAATAATTAATAATATTATTTTGTTATATATATCAAAAAGTTTCTAAGTGTCGAAACCGAGAGCAGAGTATTAAAAAACAATACTCTCTTTCTTCATTGCGATCAAAAATATTCAAATAACATAAACGTCGTGTTGCCACGCACTCTATCTCTACGATAGCTTCAGAAAAAAAAAAAAAACAAAATAAAAAAATTGTGAGAAACTTGGACTCGAGACCTTTCAAAGGGGTTGATATCTGACCCTTCTGAAAAAATTTAAGAGAGTTAGTTGGAATAAGTTTACGGGTTAATCGACTGTGGTGCCATACCGTGGTGGCATTTAAAAAAAAAAAAAATTAGCGTGTTGCGAGTACGCGCGAGGGAAGTGAAACTTCTTTCGGAGTAGTTGCATGGGATCTATCTAAAATAAAATAATTTTGCTGGACTTAGAAAAAAAATGAAATTTATTTTTCTGGACTTAGAAAATAAAACAAAATTTATTTTTCTGGACTAGGAAACCATGCATAGTTGGTAGATCTGGTTGTAATTGCAAAGGTATATGTACTTGCGGGTAATTTTTTATTACCCAAGCATGGTTGGTAGATCTCACTAAGGTATATGAAATTGCAAAGATATATATAATTGCAAAGGTATATATAATTGCAAAGGTATATATAATTTCTAAGTATATATAATTGCTAAGTATATATAATTGCTAAGCATATATAATTGCTAAGTATATATAGTTGCTAAGGTATAAATAAATGCTAAGTATATATAATCGCTAAGGGATACATAAATGCTAAGGTATACATAAATGCTTAGGAATATAATTGCGGGTTATATTATTTTTTTTTCTAAGTCCAGAAAAATAAATTTCACGTCCAGCAAAATTATTTTATTTTATCTTGGTATTTTAGTTTAATCTTGGTCTTGTTTTGTAATGTATTTGGTTTTGTTTGAAACAAGATTGTTTAAAATTAAAACACATTTATGTCTTGTTTTAAAATCAAACGAGTCTAAATTCAAAAATTGTAATGTTTTGTAATTAACAAAACTTTTTTGACAGTTGTTTACTTGTGTATGCTTGGGTTTACTTGTTTAATGGTAAAAATAAAAGTATATTGTATATGATTTACTTCATTTTATAAAAAAAAAGAGGGCACTTGCGACGATCATACATATCATACGTCTCATACAGTATCATACGTATCATACGTATGATTGTATGATACTCCAAAAATCGTCGAATTACCCATCCCAGCCTATCCCCGACTACAAGGAGTTGACTCTCCTTGTCTCTAGTCTTCTTGACTATACTATACTGTGTTGCATTTCTCGTTGCCGGTTGCGTTGCCTGTTGCGTTGCCTATTGCGTTGCCTATGCTATATGTATACTGTGTTTTAATCTCCGTCCCCAATCTCCGTCCCCAACTCTCAACTCGCGTCCCCAACTTCCGTCCCCGATTTTCGTGACGAATTTTTTTTCTACCTACCCTCCAAAAAGAAGTTTCACTTCAAAAAAAAAAGAAAATAGAAAAAATTAAAACTTCGTAAATTCTGGACTCAATGCCTTTAACTTATGCCAATGGGTTTAATACTTAACTATCATAAAAATTTCAAATGTTTTAAAAATTAAAGTTTAAAAAATCTTCAACTCAAGACTTTTCAAGAGGGCTGATATTTTTTAGAAATTAATTGTTTATTTAAAATGAAATTTTCACAAGGATCGGATATTAACCACCTAACGCGGAATTGAGTCCAAATATTTTCAAAATTTAAATTTTTTTATATTTTTATTCCAATTTTTTAAAAAAATGCCACAACGGTCGATTAACCGGTCACCTCATACAAGTCAAGATATGTTACATTTTTAAAACTATTTTTGCGCCAAAGATGGTTCCAAATAATTAACCCGCGAGTCCAGAATGGCTCACAATTTTTTTTTCAAATGAATCTTCTATTCCCGGGATAAAATTTATGAGTATTTATGAGTGTTTAAAATAAAGATGAGTCTTTATTTGAGTCTTTCTCTGTGCCACCAGCGGGACTCATAAATACTCTGATCAACGGTCGTTCAGTCTTTAAAATAAAGACTCTTAAATACTTTTCATTCTACCCATAAAGAGTCAGAGGTGACTCTTTCAAAGTATTTAAAATGAAGACTCTAAAATACTGTAATAAAAAATTCATAATAAAAGAATTATTCCTTTTGTTTTATTATTAATAATTATATTATTCATAAGTATTTATATGTTTATCATAAATATTACTTTTATTATTATAATAATTATTTAACTCATTCGTCATAAATACTATTATTACTTTGATTGTTAATAATTATATAATTTATTTATATCATAAATATAGTGCAAAAAATATCGTATAATAAATAATTAATAATTAATTAATACTCGTAGTATGATTGAAAATCTATAAACAAATTGAAAATAATTCTCAGTTCCCAAACTCAAAATAATTCCAAGTCCTCAAACGCAAAAAAAAATTCTAAGTCCTCGTTGAAAGAGAAAGTCTTTAAAATAAAGAGTCTAAAATACTCACGCTGACGATTCAAAATGACGAGTATTTAAAATAAAGACTCATAAACAGTCCGAAACACTCTGAAACACTCTTAAATACTCTGAAATCACGAATAAATACAAATAAAGGGTCATAAAGACTCATAAATTTTATCTCGGGTTACTGCAACAGGATTCTTTCGAGATTCAAGAAACATAAAAAATTGAGTTATAAAGTCAGGTAGTGTTCTACGTTTTTGAATCATTGCTTTTGCTTGGCCATTCAATGATTCAATTCTGTTATTTGATTTATTACCCAAGTTACAACACCTCATACTGTATACTGTCCATTGATCTCTACAGTTGTGCCAACATAAGTCAAAATACTCTTTCACAGATTTAGGAGCTATTTTAGAAAATTCCTCATATAATTCATTATATTCATCTTGACTTCGGCTTTATGTCATCACTTGTCGAACATGGCGCACGAAATGTAAACATGGCAACAGTGATCTTTCTTCTCTATTTTTTTTGGTCTGTTTCATTTATTGCAACCACACACACACACTTACCAGTCCAAGTAGTTTATATGCAAGTATGTCTGTATAGGTATATTTGAATAATTGATATTTAAAATTGTATTTCTAAATATTAAAAGAATATATTTTATGTTATATTTTTATAGTTTTTAATATATATATATTTATTATTCGTATTGGTAAAGAAATTATTGATTATATCAATTTTTTTGGTTTTAATCATTTAGGTTTATTAATATTATTACTATCAGAAGTACAGTCCTGCACTTATCACTTATCATAACATTTAAAAATATTGAATAAAATTTTATGGCATGGTATTAGTGTTCGTAAATACAGGCCGCCCACACTCATACAACTAAAAACGCGACAGTAAAGTATTAAAATCTATGACAATGGAGGGTGCTCATTTTTTTTCTAAACTATGGGTGTAAGGGTGCCCTTTTAAACCCAAAGAGTCGTCCTACCTTGGAATTTACATTCAGCCTTAATATATTGATACATCTCCATAACTATATGTATATATACATACCATTTGCTTCTAACAACTTGATTTCTGTCTCTAGGTCCTCTCGTTGATGTAAAGAACATTGAATATTAGCCAAATCTTTCAAAGTGAGATCTTTACCAAATTTTTTCCTTGATCAAGTTTCGTAATTTTTTTCTGTCACAATTTAATTTCATCAATTGAATTACTTCAGTTTTTTCTTCAATTGATAAACGACGATTTTCAGGTAAAATGTTTAAAAAATACTGGAAAATATCGATAATATTAGTTTACTATTGAAAATTGATTTCTACAGCATCATCCAAAAAAAAATTAATTAATTATTAGTCATATAAAATACCTGAGAATATGGATGATTTAGATGATCCAAATTCACACTTACTATCTTCAAAAAATGTTTACAGCTAGTAATGTGTAATTTAATTATTACTGGGCAGTCAATTTTGTAAGTCCTGAATAAAAATATGAGATTAAACAAATGGAAAATACTATGTAAATAATAATTAGTATAAAAAAAAAAGTATTACAATACAATAATAATAATAATAATAATGATATTAATTAATTATATAGATTAAAAATAATACGTAAATAATAACTATTACTAATCAATTTTTACTCACCTTGTATCAGGACGTTCATTTTTATCTTTCTTTGATTTATATTTATTCCCTCCAAATTTACAAATATATTCTATATGATAAAATTCCAAATTGCTATTGTATATATTTAATTTTTCACTTGGAATTTTATTAGTCTTAAATTTAACGAACAAATGATGGACTGATTCACCATAACTTTTGAAATATTCATCAACATCTTTATAACTTGAGAATAACTGGCCAACACATGGTTCTTTTACGTAAATCATTTTTTTTTTAATAAAGTAAAAGCTTCATCAGTTAAGTAATATTATTATAGAGAGTACATGTAAGTAAATGGTAAATATATATACTTGTATATATATATCCATAATTATTACAAACAAAACAAAAGCGCGCGATGTCGATATATAGAGCATGGTAGTGTAGATTACGCTTGTTGATATGCTCTACATATCGACGACGCGCGCTTTTGTTTTGTTTATTACCAAAGTAACCAATTTGTTTTGTTTATTACCAATAATATTTTATTATCAAAATAACCCTCAATTATTATACTGATTTGGACAAAAAATAGCAATGGAAAATTTATTTATTTAAGGACTTACATTTGATAATTATTCAGAGTTTGAGAACATTTCCAATAATATCGAAAATGAAAATAAAAATTTATCTTGTTTAAGAATTAAGTCCAAAAGTTTACAACATTATAGTGCAAACCACAAAAAAATTAATTTGTTGACCCAAGGATGGGATGAAAAATTAAAAAATAAAGAAACAGTATTTTTTTGTAATTATTGTAATCACAGGTAATAAAAATTAATAAATTTTATACCATTAAATTAAAAATTTTTAATTCATAATAATATTAATATATTATATCTATATGTATATTATATTTACGTATTTATTCATTTAAATGTTTGCAATATTCATAAGCTTATTAAAATATAATCATAATTCTAATAATAATTATTATTATTCTTTTATTTAGATCTGGTGAAAAGTGTTTGTTTAAAATTAAAATTCAAGCACAAAAAAATGACGAAAAACAGTGGCTTGAAGTGGTCATGTCTGATTGTGTGCATAATCATCAATTATCAGATGAGCTAGTCCCTAAACCTGAAAATAAAAAAATTAATATTACTGTGAATAAAATAATTTCTCAAGTTTGAGAACATATAAAAAAAGATAATTATCAACATGCAACAGAAAAAATAAAAAATCTTGAGGATCTTTTAACCAAATGGAATACGAGTGAATCTAGATCTGCATCTTCACCAACTGCTGATGAATCAGAAAATCTAGATTTTATAGTAGAAAGTGTATTAGAAGGTCCAGAAGAAGAAGAAGAACTAAAAAATATTATTCAAGAAGAACAAAATCAATTAGAAAATGATGAAAAACACGATGAGGTGTCCCCTTTCTCCAATGCTGGCATTGTTGATGACAATATTATTTTTATTATTAATAATAATAATAATAATGCTACTGAAAAAATTTTTATACCATCTTGTGACAGAGAAATTCTTTTGAATTGTCCTCTATCACCAGTCATTAAAGAAACAGATACAAATACAACTGATGATAATGATGGTGATTATAATATATCAAATGACATGGGTATAAGTTTCTCTGATGAGAAAACTAATGATTCATATGACAACATGATGAATACCTTTGCTGCATCATTTAGTAAAAAAAATCAAGATTATAAACAAGTGGTGCAAGTGGAACAAAAAAAACAAGTACCTCAACAAAGACAATATGCGGCACAAATATTAAAACAACTGCACAACCAAGTGGAACAAAAAAAACAAGTAGACCAAGCATTACAACAAAAACAACAAGTTCATCATCAAGATCAACAAGCACCACAAATAATAATAAAACAACAAGAAGACCAAGCATTACAACATAAACAACAAGTTCATCATCAAGATCAACATGCACCACAAATAAGAAAACAACAATAGACCAAGCATCACAACAAAACCAACAAGTTTATCATTAAGATGAACATGCACCACGAATAATAATAAAACAACAAGAAACAAAACAACTTTTAAAGTTATGTTGTACAAAAAAATGAAAAAATAACAAAATATATTATTTTGTAAATAAAAAAAATTTTCCATGTTTTTATTATATTATTATTAATCTTGATATAATGTTATTGAATTTTGGTACTAATTAAAGTTTATTGAACCTTTTAGAAGGTTTGTTATAGTTTATTTATTTACTGTTCATGTTTTTAAAAATATATTTTTCAGTCTTTTTAGAATGGAGATTATGTATAGTATAAAAGTTGATATAGTTAGCTGTCAGATGGCATACACAGTGAACATATTGTGGTGTGGTACCACAATTTTTACCAGAATATCACTAAATTATTCCAAGTCAAATCGTTATTTTAATTCAGTCAAATTTTAATGATTTTATTGTGTATTTATTCAATAATAAAATATAATTAAATATATATTTATATTATTGTTGTTTTATATTCTTTTATTTAATTTATTTATAAAAAATTTAAATTAGTTTACTCACAGAAATAATTTTAGTTTAGAGCAGAGATGTTTATTGTTCTATTCTTTATTTAAGACTGAAAATACATATACATTGTGTTGAATTTTCTTTGTTTCTTTGTTAAAGAAAATTCATCGTTTTTATTTTATTTTACAAAGAAAATTTTAAAAAAAGGGGAAAAGACAAAGATATAGGAAAATATATTAAAAGGGAAAAGGAAATAATGATAATGAATTAAATTTTACATTTTATTTTTTTTAAATATTGCTTGTGTGTGTTTGAATGTGTATGAATTTACCAATGCGCATGTACCGCTGTTTCGAGCGCCACGCACAAATATGGAAGCTTTAATTTATTATTATTATTATTTTTTATTTTCAAAACATAACCCAACATAACATAACCTTACTAAGATTTGTCAAAATTTTATAAACAAACGCGAGTGCGCATGCGTTGTTGTTGCAAGCGCCACAATATAGCATGCTCCATACACATATAGCATACGCTACCTTGTTGAGTAGTCTCGAATTATTATCGATATATCGAAGCTTTGGTAATTATACCATCCATACGTGCATGCTCTATAGCTAAAATTTTATTTTAACCGTCATTTATCTCGCATGCGGTATATAAACCAGCATGCTCTATAATATAGCATGCGGAATAGTGCCAATAGACACTTCCGAAAACTTCAATTTGTTTGTAATAAGGCTGGCTTGATTAAGAATGGATCAAGAAAACTTTAACTGGTCCGTAATAACGTCATCTTATTATGTATATAGGTTATATAAATCTTATGAGCTTGGTAAGCTCTCCTGGCAATCCAGCTAGCTGAATCAGTAACCGATTGTTTTGTCTCTTTTGCTATCCACTATCTCATTGCTGCATCAATATAATATGTAAAATTTCTCGATTTTTTAAATAATAATTCTACGAGTACTTGTCTTTCAGCAACTCTATCTTCTCTATTAGTCATTTGTTCATTAAATAATTATTAACTATATTTCTTAAAACTGTATTTTAAAAAATTCAATGGCTAGAAATAAACAGTTGTGATTATAATCTATAGATAAATAATTAGTCAAACAATAATTAAACTCCCGTAACCGTTTGTCTATTAAAAAAATTATTTATGTAATCTTAAATGAATTAATTAGGTGAAAAAGCTGAAAAAAAAAAAATTTGCAACCCAACGTATATTTATATTATTTAAATATTTTTGATCGCAATAAAGAAACAGAGTAGTTCAAAGTATTGTTTTTTAATACTCTGGTTCCGGTTTCGACATTCAGAAATTTTTTGATATATACAACAAAATAATAATATTAATTATTATTTATTAATAATACTAATTATTATTTTGAATGATATTAATTATTATTCATTGATAATATTAATTAATTAATAACTTTTATACAACAATCAAATGCATTCATTAAGAACAAATGGATAAGAAGAAAGATGCAATTGTTCAAATAATTCGTTCAAAAGTAATTGTACTAGTTATTGTCTATTTTTAATTTGCAACGTTTTTCGTAACTATTAGTTAATATAAAAAATGACTTTATAAAAATTTAAATGCATTTATAATTATAACAAATAACTAGGAAGATAGATGCAGTTGTTTAAATAATTTTTCAAAGTATTTATATTTAGGCAAGTACTTGATTTTCTTCACAAATCCATTTTCTCCCTCAGTCATTTGTTCATTCAAAAATTATTAATTGTTTATTCAAAGTTCATTAAATTTGAGGTCCACCGGTAGTTGTACTTAAATAAATAAGTTTTTAAACAATAACTAAACAAGTGATTGTCTTCTTTCTAATTATATCTTCTTTCGGAACTATTTGTTTATTTAAAAAAACTATTCATGTAATTTTAGATAAATTTCTTAGGCAAACATAACTAAAATGAAAAATTCTATTGAATGTATAATTTATTAAGGAGTAATTGCATAAAAAATAGTCTTTTTTTGAAATTACAAATTCTTCCATAGCCAATCGTTGAATTAAGAATTATTCATTATTTATTGAAGATTTATTTTTAAATATTAATGAGATAGAAAGGTATATGTAATTGCATAAATAAATTTTTAAATAAATTTTTTTCAAGTATTTGTTTATTAAATTAATTACTTTTAAATGCATAAATGCTTATTATTAATAAATATTTTATTCATATCATAAATATAGTGCAAAAAATATCGTATAATAAATATTATATACGTAATACAACGTTAATAAAAAAGTTTATAAATTTTTGAAATTCAAATTATCATTATTAGGTTCATTATTATTATTATTATCACCAGGATAAGTTGATACATTTAGTGATAGTGTTGAAGAATAAGGATATGGGTTTGGATGCTGTTAAAAATAAATATTACATGGTACTGATTGTGATTTTTTTTTCAAATCTGATGAAAGTGTTGTTGTTGTTGTTGTTGTTGTTGTTGTTGTTGTTGTTGTTGTTGATGATGATGAAGATTCTGGTAAGAATGTTGGAACTGGTGAAGATGCTGGTTAGACTGATACAGTCGGTAAAGATGCTGGAATTGGTGAAGATGCTGGTGGAGATGTTGGAATTGGTAAAGATGCTGGTGAAGATGCTGGTGGAGATGTTGGAATTGGTGAAAATGCTGGTGGAGGTGTTGGAATTGGTTGAGATGTTGGCAATGATTGAGAAATTATAGGTATTGAAGATGTTGAATTCATTGGCCCTGGTGGAAGCATCCATGATGATGATAACGATGACGATGCAGATGTGCTTCTATTTCTTATTTTATTATTTCTTGAGTTGCTACACATGGTGTTGATGACATGGTAATCCAATGGTGCGTTTTTATTTGCGGGAAACTTTTCGGCTATGTATTCTGAAAAAAAAGGTTTAATTAATATTATAATTATAACTGGAATAATGCTGGAATTAGTGAAGATGATGGTGAAGGTGTTGAAATTGGTAAAGATATTTTATTATAGTTATATATATATATATATATTATATATATATATATTACTCACTTTCTAATGCTGAAAGCACTTGTAATGGAATTGCTTTTTTGTTTGAATTCCCAAAGCAGCACGAATAGGCAAGTATATTTTCTGGGATCAGTCCTTTTAAAATTGATCTGACCAGTTGATTTATATTCGACTTGTGTCGATCCTCATACAGCTGTAAACGGCTAAAATGGATCTATACTGGGGTGTCCTTATATAGCTCTACCTGATTAATTATGTAAATTTGAATAATATGTGTGAATAAAAAAAACAATATTTAAAATTAAAAAATCAGTTAAATACCTTACCTTTTCAAAATCATAAACTTGGTAAGGTCATTATTTTCTTTATTCACACTGTCATCATCGTTTAACTTGAAAAATAAAATAAAATAGAATAAAATAAGATTAATTAAAATAAAATAAATTAGAATAAAATAAGTTAAAATAAAATAATATTAACAACCTTTTTAAATATTGTTTGTTTGACGAGTGTTTGTCTCATGTTCAGAAGAAGGCGTTCCATGAATGTTATCATGTCATCATTCACTGCAGCAAGTAATATAAAAAAAAATTATAATTATATAAACAAGTGTCTTGAAAATCAAAAAATACTTATTTAAAAAGCTAAAAAATAGTTTTTTTAATTTTATTTGCAATGATATCAAAATATAAAATGAAAACAATACAATACCTTGAATACCATCAAATATTTTACTGAAAGTGCATGTGCATTTTTCATAACCTGATGATTGAATGCTATTTGGAGATATATTCATTGATTCGCTTTCTGTCATGCTGTTATCACTTTGTTTATTTCTTTTAATTTCTCCACTTGGTTTAATAAAATCCAATTTTCTTTTAACAACATTATTATTATTATCTGATTTATCAGATGTATCTTTTTCTGTTAATAATGATAAGCTTTGTAATGTTTCTGTTTTTTTTTGGACTCTTTTTTCCATCTTTTTGGATTTATCATTTTGATTTTTTTCAATTACTTTCATTAATTTATTTTTCATTGTTTTTACTGGTGGTGGTAAAACATCACCAGTATCAGTAACAATCAAACTTTCCAAAAAATTTTTACTGCCTATAAATACATTTTAAAAAATTTAAATAAAATATTTCTTTTCATTAGACTAATTACTTGACATTATTTTTTTTTTTTTTTTTATGAAATAAAAACATTTTAACTTACGATTTTGACGTAATAGTTGTCCTTCGTGTAATTGTTCACCATACCTAACCTCTACTACGTCATTTACTGCATATTTTTTCGTTAAAATACAACTGTTATGCAAGACCGATTGTTGCTTAGTAGACGTCCAAAAAATAAGGCAGTACATTATAGTCACAATATCGACAATTCATACAAATTAAAATAAAATAATTAATATTAATTTGGTATCTAAACATGCGTCCGACATAAACACCCTACATACGCCACATATAAACCGGTAAATACACGCAAACACACGCAAGTAAATATATATTATGAAATTTCCTGTTCGAAAATGAATTAATGCGCATGTGAAAAAAAAGGACAATCTGACCAGCTGATTACACACACAAACACACCGAAATGTTTGTAATTATTTGTTGTTTGCTGGTCCTGTGCAATTGCAATTACACATTGCTAAATTAGATCAAATTAAGATCAAAAAAATTATCATTTCAATAAAAATGACAGGAAGAAAACGCCCGGTACATTTTGAAGATTATTCAAAACAAAATAAATACCGTTTTTTTCGAAAGCAACCAAGTGAAAACAGGTAATGTTCAGCATCAATATAATTACATGTTAATTAATAGTAACATATTGATTAATATAATTTTTTTTTTATTAAAGTGATACATTAATTTTGTAAGTAAAAATTTAGGATTCAGTGGTGGTGATCATGATAGTGGTGAAAATGCAAATCAACTTTTACATTCAGATGACTCTCATGAGGGTCGTTCCATAAATAACAGTATTGATAGTGAAGAGTCTAGTAAGTATTTCCTTTCTGATATAAATTATAAGTTTACCATTTTATCACTCAATTGTTAGATTTCTTTTCGTAATATAACATTGAATATTGTAATAAAAATATTTTTATATATTATATGTAACAGATGATGTCAACGTATGTGCAGATGAAGACGAATATAATTATATAAATAGTAGGACTGGTGATTCTGCAGATGCTAATGATGAACAAGATGGTGACCTTTTGAGTAATAGTGATGACGATGATGATGACGATGATGATTATGATGATGAAAATGATGATGGAAATGATGATGAAAATGATGATGAAAATGATGATGAAAATGATGATAATGAATATGCTGATGATGAAATAAATGGTGAAAATATTCTAGAAAATGAAGAAGATCCATTGCTTTATGCAAATGCACCAATTACACTAAATGAAAGCTTGATATCTATATTAAATTTTTCATTGCAATTTTCATTAACTGGTGTTGCATTGTCTTCTCTCCTTGAATTGATTGCTATGCATTGTCCTGCTCCAAATTTATGTAAAAAAAGTTTATACTTATTTAAAAAATATTTTCATAATTTAAAAATTGAACTTCAGCGTCACTATTATTGTGGAACTTGTTATCACCATCTCGACACAGAACGTTCAATTTGCGTAGTTTGTATTGAAAAAAATTCAACTGCTGAACGTGAAATTGCTTATTTTATTGGAATTCCAATTAAGGATCAACTTCAAGCACTCTATGAACCTCCAGGTTTTTTTGAGTTACTTCAATCACGTTTTCAAAGAAACAAAAAAAATGTTGGTAATTATGAAGATATTTATGATGGGAAAATATACAAACAACTCGCAGAACCACCAAATATATTATCTGATAGAAATAATATATCATTTAATTGAAATACAGATGGAGTATCTTTATTCAAGTCATCAAAGCTGCAAATTTGGCTTTTTTATCTAAGTATAAATGAATTACTTTATACTCATAGAACGAGAAAAGAAAACCTCTTGCTTGGAGGATTATGGTTTGGCTCAAATAAACCTAAACCTGCAGTATTCTTACGTAATATTTCGACTGAATTAAATGAATTAGAAAATGATGGGATTGATGTACCTGGAATAGCCATCAACGTTCATGCTAAAGTCTTGGGTGGTACTTGTGACTTACCAGCCAAAGCATTATTTTTAAACATGAAACAATATAATGGCGTAATGGGTTGTCAAACATGTTTAATTTCCAATAATCCCAATAAATTTCTACACGGTGCATTATATTTTTCATCTTTATTTAAAGCAGTTTGATCACTTTGTTTCTAATGGAGTATTAATAGGTTTACAATCAGTCATATTAAATTTATTCAATATTGTATTTATGTACGCACTTTGATCTAATATTATTTCATTCTCTGATCTTATTATTCTAATACCAATAAATAATTTTATTTCTTTTAAATCGACCATCTGAAATTTATTCATTAAATAATTTTTAATACTTATCATTACGTCATTGTGCCCTGTTACAATTACTAGATCATCAACATATAAAACTATGTAAATATTACCCATAATAATTCCCCTGTTATGTTATGTGTTATGTGTAATTGTTATCTCCATTATAATTAACTCTTTCTAATTTTTCAAGACGACTACTTCTTCTTAATTTATTTTCATTTGCATTATTTTCAATATTAATTTGTTTATAATTTGTTAATTTTAATTTCTTTACCCTTGAATTATTTTTATTAATTTCATTTAAATTTTTATCATGATCAACATCGTTTTTATCATTATTATCATTATTATTATCAACATTTTTATTATCAACATTATTATCAATATTATCACCATTATTATCACTTAATATATATTCATCATTCAGACTACTGTTATTATTGTGATCATATAATGAAACCTCACTCGTCAGTGATGGTTGATGTAATTGGGGAGTACCCGTCGGTAACTCCATGAGCGTGCCACGACCCATTTTACGAGACCCAAAATCTTTAATTAATTCATCTAATAATCCATCAGATAGTGGCCTAGATTTTTCAAAACTTGTCTCATCTACAATTACATCTCTTACAATATCAAATTTACCAGTTTTCATATCCCATATTTTATAACCATTTGATTCATAACCAACCATAATACCTTTATACGATTTGTTATCAAATTTACCCTTTCTTAATTTATCATGAATATACATTGTTGACCCAAATACGCGTAAATATTTTAAATCCGGCTTTTTACCATGCCACATTTCAAACGGTGTCTTATTTTCTTTTAAAGCTTTTGTCGGTGTTATATTAATTAATTTAGTTGCCGTCAAAATGGCTTCCCCCCAAAAAGACTTATCGAGATTTGAACCTGACAACATCGTGCGAGCTTTTTCACCTATTGTACGTATCATTCTTTCAGATAATCCGTTCTGTGATGGTGTATACACGACGGTTTTATGATATGTTATACCTTTATTTTTACAAAATTCTATCATTTCATTAGACAAATATTCCCGGCCATTATCTATATACAAATTTACAGCTTTTAAATTTGAATGAGATTCCTCTTTTAAAATAAAATCTTTAAACATACTAAAAACATCAGATTTATTTTTAATCAAGAGGCACGGTAGTGCCTCAAGTCAAGTATGAGAAAGGAAATATAACTGTGTGTGTAAGAGTAACTACCGTGACTATATTATACATCAAATATTTTGCCCCCTTCCGTCTCCAATTTTTAGAAATTTAATTAAAATATGATGGATTTAATTAAAAAATATGAGGCTTTGTAATGATCCCATAAATCGATGTCAAGCTTTTTTTTAAAAAAAAAATCAGATTTTTTAGTGGCTTATTTTTTTTTTTATTGAACAATCAAATTAACGGTTGCGATTTTTTGGCTGAAAAACCAGATTTCTGATTTTGTTAAGTTGGTAGTACGGTATAAGATTATAAAATTTTTTTTTTTTTTTACTTTTCTCACTTGCTCATTTTTGTTGGCTGCACTGCAGAGTTGACATATGAATATATGATAAATATTGCAATATTGTATATTAAAAATAATAAACATCAAATGATACACCGGTAAAATAATTATAAATAAAAATTAAACTTGATATATAAATTGTGTATGTTTCAAGAAAAACTTTACAAAAAGATGTGATATCTAACAAAAAACAAAAAACAAGTATTTTGTACAAAAAAAAGAGTCAAGTACTCGAAATTGTAGTCAATTTGTAATGTAACTTGTTTTGCCATTAATTAATCTAAAATGTTAAAAAAAAAATAATAAAAAAAAAAAATTATACTTGACCCTGCGTAGTTTTTCCTAAATTAAAAATAAAATTTTAAGCCAACATTATTCAATCTTATGTTTAGCAGGGTCAAGTATAATTTTTTTTTTTTTATTTTTTTTTTTTAACATTTTAGATTAATTAATGGCAAAACAAGTTACATTACAAATTGACTACAATTTCGAGTACTTGACTCTTTTTTTTGTACAAAATACTTGTTTTTTGTTTTTTGTTAGATTAAATATGTAACACAATAGTGAGTTATTCTGATTCATCAACAAAAATAACAAAATAATTTTTATCATCAATAGTTGGTGGTTTATACGGCCCCCCAACATCTGAATGAATAATTAATAACGGACGTGTCACGTGTTCTCTATCTTCAATTTTATTAAACGGTAATCTACTTTTTTTCCCAAAAATACAAGCTTCACACAAATTTTCATCCGGTTTTACATTTACTATTTGTTCAACATCATTTATCATTTTATTATTGATTAAATTTAAAAATTTATTTTTACTAATATGGCAGTTACGCCGATGCCAAAGATTTTAATCATTATTTTTACTCGCGTTATATGCCCGGTTGTTTATTTGATTAAAAATAATAAATACTGTAAGAATTAACTCTTTTTGTAACTCACCCTTCATCATCATTTTACCACCTTTAAATACTTCAAGACTACCTTGTTTGAATATTATTTCCATGTTGCTGTTCATCAATTTATTGACAGATAGAAGATTGTGATGTAATTTTGGACAATAATATACGTCTTTGAGAATACTTGATTCACCTGTATTTGTTATGACTTTGATGTCACCTTGCTTTGTTGCAATAAGATGTTCACCATCTATAGCACTGGATATTTTAATTGGTGTACTTAATATCTTGAAATTTTCTGCAATATCTGCTCTATTTATAAAATGATCTGTAGAACCGGAATCCATAATAAAAGTAATTTTATTTTCATCATCATTGAAAGAATTATAATTCCCTGCCATACAGGCAAATTTTTCAAAGAAATCATCTGGTCTGGATTGTTGTAGAAAATTTGCAGATTGATCATAATTATTATTATTGTTGATATTATTATTATTTTTAGAGTTGTTGTAATTATCATTTCTATTATTGTTGTAATTATTGTGATGACTATTTGAGCTATTATTATTATTATTTCTGTTATTAAAATTGTTATTGTTATCACGATAATTATTGTTGTTATTTCGATTATTGAAGTTATTATTGCGATTATCAAAATTGTTGTTATTATTACGATTATTGAAATTATTATTTTGTCTTTTAAGTTCATAGCAATCTCTTTTAAAATGATTAGGTTTACCACAATGAAAACAGTTTTGTTTATTTTTATTTTTAAATTTTTGTTTACTAGAGGAATTAAATTTATTTGAATTATCATTTTCTTTTTGATTAAATTTGTTTTTAAAACTTTTCTTATTATTTTTATTTGAATTTTTATTAGTCTGTGTATTAAGTGCTTTAGTACTTGTATCACTTGTCTCATTTACTATCATCATCTCATGTTGTAATAATTTAGTTTTAACCATTTCTAATGTCAAAATATTTTCATCAATATTATTAATAAGAGATTCTAATTAGTTCATAAGTTTTTGGTAAAGATCTATATAATAAAAGAATTTTATCCGTATCAGACAAGAACCCACCAGCATTAATTAGATCAGAAATGATTTCATCAAAAGTTGTAAAATGTTCAGTTAAATTAGTATTATCTTTTATTTTTAAAGTCATTAATTTTTCATGTAGATACATTTTTCTTGCTGAATTTTTACCCTCGTATTTTTCATCTAATGTTTTAAATATATTTTGACTAATATTAATATCTTCAATCGAAGAGAAAATAGCATCACTTAAATAAAGACCGAACAACAATTTTGCTTTATTATTTTTATGTAACCAACGTGGACTTGGAATTTCAGAAAGATCTGTATCAATTACACTTAATAATCTTTTTGATTCTAATAAAGATCTCATACGAAATTTCCACATAGAATAACCGGCGCCCTCAAAAATTTTCATATTTTTATTTATCAAATCCATTGTTTATAATTCAATTTTGATTTTAAACTTTCAAAAAAAGGTTTTTAAAAAAAATAATTGATTTTTGATTAAAGAATGTTTTTATATTATTATCAAAAAGTTAAGGTGATTAAATTTAACCTGTTAAATACTTATTATCTTGAGACTTCAAATTTATCAATAAGTAAAAGAATTTAAACTTCAAAAAAATTTTTAAACTATATAAAAAAATTTTAAACTATATAAAATATATCTAATTATTATATTATTTATTATAATAACACTTCACTGTTTTGTCTTTTATTAATTACTTAAAAATTATAACGTTACCACGTTTTTGTTTAAAAATATCTTTTTTGTTTTAACACTTTATTTCAACACAAATAAATTTTCATTAATAGAAATATTAAAGAAAATATTAATCACTTATTTTTATATATAAAAAAAATTTTAACTAAGACTTTAATGAAAGCGAGTATAAGGATGATCTGGTCAGAGCTATATGTTAACAATTCAACGGTCAAACTTAGACTAAATATTATAAACTAATTCTCTTTATTCCTTAACATTTATTCAAATTTGTCTATTATTATTATTATTAATATTATAGTGGATAGCGAAAGAGACAAAACAATCGATTACTGATTCAGCTAGCTGGATTGCCAGGAGAGCTAACCAAGCTTATAAGATTTATATAACCTATAAACATAATCTATTTTGTCTTATTGATATACAAAAATAATTAAATATAATTTATTTATAAATAAATAAAAAAAGCTATTACAATTTAAAAAAAAAAATATATATTTAAAAAAAATAATAATGACAGATACACAATGACTTTAATAATCAATAAACTTATAAAAAATTTGACAAAAATGGTGCATCAATATTATTAAGAAGGTATAAGGTCTTTTCACGCGGGAATAAACATTCTTATTCATCATTTCAAAATATAAAAGTTTAACGATAAATTTATAATGAATCCTCGAAGAACGAAATTTTTTTTCGCACGGGTATATAGAAAGTGAAATTACCGTTGGTGTGATCATTTTTTTTCAAAACACCCAGCGTGTTCCTGTCGCACTTGACTGTATTTTTTTTTTCTTTTTCTATGCAAGGCTAGTTGCAAAATTAGTGGGTTGAGTTGAGATAAGGGTAGCTATTAGACGTCAGTTAGAATCGTGGACAAACGTTTGTCTGTTGGCTGCCAGTGAGCCAGTCAATCATTATGACAGACGCATGCGCAACCCTACCACAAGTTGCTCACTCATGTTTCACTGCTCATTTCTTTCAATTTCTTTTACTCTTTTCCTCTTTTCTTTTTGCCTTTTTGTATTTGATGTTTCTTTTACAAGAAAGCTTGCAACCCTCTTGCATTTTTACCATCAGTATATTGCATGCTAGTTCACCACTGCTGTCACCGCCCACTTTGCATGGGTGTCATAGTTTCCCAAACATTCCGCCCGCCATCAGCAAGTAAATTGCTGATTTATGTATATATATTGCTGAACTTGGTGTGTAGAGAATGACCAGCTTGGCTATAGGTCTGGTTAACGTTGTTGATGCGGTTTTCAGTTCTACTAGTCGTGTGTGACCATCTGCTCCTGGAAATAAGCGTGTAACTCTGGCTGATGGCCAGGTACCTGGTGGAGTTCGTTCGTCTGAAATGAGAACTAAAGAACCAATTAATATGTTGTTGTTACTATGATGCCATTTCGAGATAGTTTGTTGTCTATGGAGATACTGAGTTGACCATTGTTTCCAGAATTGCTGTATTTGTTGCTAGATAAATTGCCATCTGGTTAGCTTGTTAGTTTTTAGATCTAACAAACTGTGTTCTGGTACTGAATTAAGTGATGAGCCTATTAGAAAATGATCAGGCGTTAGTGTCATTAGATCGGACGGATCATCACTGAGTGGTTCAAGTAGTCTTGAATTTAACATAGCTTCTATCTGAGCTAAAAGTGTGACAGTTTCTTCATAAGTGAGCTTTGTATCTCTAACAGTACGTTTAAGATGAAACTTGGTCGACTTGATCAGGGCCTCCCATTTTCCACCCATATGTGGTGCCGCTGGAGGATTGAAATGCCACTGTATTGAGTGTCTAGTGTCACTGTATGGATCGATATATTTTCTTTTGTGTGCTGAGTGAATAACTTTTTTAATTCACGATCTGCGCCGACGAAATTAGTGCCACAGTCAGAATATATGTGTGCAGGAATACCTCTTCGTGACGTAAATCGCTTGAAAGTTGCTGGGCACGGATCAGCCTCTGTCGAGTACACACCACACATTTGAGCACGTAAGACTTGACACTTGACCTACCTCTAATGATCCAACAACCTTGACGAATATGAACAAGAGTTAACTGAGTACCACCATGGAGTGTTAATTTGTGTGCGTGGTCTATTATTAACTGTGTTACACGTGATACCCGTGGTAGAATTGCTGGATGTTTACTTTCGTAGTCTAACAGAGAATTTTCTAATCTACCACCAACTCGTATTATTCCTTCAGAGTCAATAAATACGGTGAGCTGGAGAAAGTTTTTCGTTCTTCTGGAGTGCATAGTAGGGAAACAGGGTCGATTCTATTTCATCCCTCAAATAATAAATTAATTAAGGGTTGAAAAAAAAATTAAAAAGAGTTAAGGAATGTTTTAGGGGTAGTAAAAGTGATGTGTAAGAGAGATGTTAGTAAGGTAAGAGGGGTATTGAGATGGGGGTTGTAGCTAAGATGGGGGGATGTTGGATTGCGAGTATGGAGATGGGTGATAGGGGGTCGCGAGTATGGAGATGGGGGGTCGGGGGGTGGTGGATGATGTGTAAGCCGGATATTTGATCATCAAAATTTATTCTTAAGTTTTATGAGTTTTTTGTTTATTTAATACATATTTTTTATAAATTTAATTTAATTTAAAAAAATGATTTATGGTTATGACTCATGAATGATGTCATACTATTTCAATTTATGATTACATTAGAAACCGTTAAAATCAACGTTTTTTTATAAATATAAATTTTTATTGCTTTTTGAGAAATATATTCTCAGTAAAGCATGTGTTATAAGTGTGGTAAAAAATATTATTAATTTTTCATATATATTAATTTTTTTATATGTATGTGTTTATACAAAAAAAGATTATTGAAATTTAAAACTATCAGTGTCTTTAAAGTTGTTTCAAAGAAAAGTTGTTCCAAAAATTATGGAATTAATTGTAGATATACAAGGTTTTAAGCAACCTCATAATGCTTTTGTTTTAAAAAAATTTGCTGCAATTAATATCCAAAAAAAAGATACATATTGTTTTGTATTCAAACCACCAAGCATGGCATAATTTGCCTGCAAGATACAAATCAATGAATCATTGGTTAATTCGCAATTTGCATGGTTTATCATGGGAATGTGGTGATATATCTTTTGAAGATATAAAACCAATAATTACTGACGTTCTTAAATCAGCAGATTATATATATGTAAAAGGTGATGAGGAAAAAAAAAGGTTGGAAGATATAACTGAAAATTCATAAGTAATTATCGATTTATATTCAATGAATGCT
Organism: Lysiphlebus fabarum; assembly: GCA_011426435.1. NCBI lineage: Eukaryota > Metazoa > Arthropoda > Insecta > Hymenoptera > Braconidae > Lysiphlebus > Lysiphlebus fabarum. Next base: position 50,209 of record WSYQ01000326.1, on the reverse strand, counting down.
CCAGGAATAAAAACAATGAAAAATCAAATATCAAATCATCTAGAATATCATTACGCTATACGCAATTGTAATTGTGCACTTGAGAATGTACAATAATTAAATTTATGGTTTGAAAATTATTGGGGTGTAAAACCATCTCTTAATAAGTCCATACACTTGTTTTATGTATTAAAAGATTTATCAAAATTTACAAAAGAAGATATTGAAATATTGCCAGAAAATTTTATTTTTTCATAGGCATCAGAATCAATGGATAAAGTATGGGAAAAACTACCTGAAAATTCAAAAAGTAAACAAAAATTCATTGACGAACGTCGCTGCAGAGAACATTTCAATTTTTTAAGTTTACATACAAATGCATTCGATGGGCCATTACCGAAAAAGAAAAATTGTTTCCCATGCCAAAAAAATAAAATGAAGTAATAATTTAAAAAAATATTGATTCAAAAAAAATAACATCTATATTGACTAAACACTGTTTATTTCAAAGTGTTTGACCACAAGTGTAGTTTACACTGTACTTAAAATACGTCTCTTGCAACAAGAGTCTCTTTGCGCGGACGCCTTAATGTTCCTAGGTGAGAATTCCCTAGATTAGTCGTCGCCATCTTTGGAACTGGTGATATTGCAGTTTGGGCAGTTGGCACTGCCACATCCACTCCCCTTCCAGTGAGTTTGTCACGAATAATAGGAGCAAATGTTACTTTTTTCTTGTTTACATAAGTTTTGACAGGTCTAGATGTCGATTCCAAATGTTGTTGTTGTTGTTGCTTAAGATGCACCTGGTTTTGTAGAAGCTGCTTTGGATTATCTTCTCTGGCTAAAAACACAGGTTTTAATCTGTCAACAGAAATATTAACTTCTTTATCATTAATTTTTAATTTAAATAATCTATCAGTTATTCTTTCGAGGACTTCATATGGTCCCGTATAAGGTGCTTCTAAAGGTTGACGCTCTACATCAGTTCTTAAAAGTACATGTGAGCAAGTGTATAAGTCTTTGAGCACAAACATGCTGCTTTTTATATGAAGTACTGCTGGAGCTGGACGTAACTTGCGCATTTGTTGGCGATATTTTTCAATAAATATTTGTGGATCTGCTGGCATGTCTTCGTTGGTAAAATATTCGTTAGGTAACCGTAGTGATGTACCATATACCATTTCTGCAGCTGATGCTTTTAAATCTTCTTTGAAACATGTTCTCAGACCCAATAATACTGTTGGTAATAATTCAGTCCATCTGGATGACACATCAATGATGCTTTTAACACCATACTATTTGCTTGTGGATGATATGCTGTTGTCCTGGCTCTTCTTGCACCGACTAAATTACCAAGTGCAGTAAAAAGACTTGACTCAAATTGTGATCCTTGATCCGTAGTTATTATTTTTGGACAACCAAATCTGGCAATCCAATGTGTCCAGAATAATGTTGCAACTGTACCAGCTGTCATATTTTTCATTGGTACTGCTTCTGGCCAACGTGAATATCTATCGATCATCGTAAGACAATAACGATAACCCTTTACTGGTGGCATGTAAACTATGTCAATATGTACATGGTCAAAACGACCATCTGGCATGGCCATTTTGTTTGGTTTTAATCTGTTGTGTTTTATTATTTTAGATTTTTGACATGGTAAAGAAGAACGAGATAATTTAATGATATCTTTTTTCATGCCAGGCCATACATATTTGTTACGTATTTGTTGAAGAGTTGCTCGACCACTTGGGTGTGAAAGACCATGCACTGAGTTGAAAATTTGTTTGCGTATGTTTTCTGGTATATAAGGTCGAATGTAACCTGTTGAAATATCAGAATAAATTGCAATATTTGGTTCATAACGTACTAGCTGCAGTTTTAAAGAATTATTTCCTTTTAAAATATTTTCAAGTTCATTGTCTTCTTCTTGAGCTATTTGTATCTCTTCAAGATTGCACGGTGAAGGCATTGATATCTCATTAAGGCGAGATAATGCATCTGCCACTGTGTTATCATCTCCAGCCACATGGACAATTTCAGTCGTAAATTGAACAATATAGTCAAGATGTCTTAATTGTCTTGGTGATGCTTTTTCAGGTTTTTGTTTGAAAGCATGAATAAGTGCTTTATAATCAGTTTTAACAACAAACTGACGAAATATCAAGTATGTGTCTAAAATGTTTTACAGCTTCATATACTGCCAATAATTCTCGATCATACACACTGTAATTTTTCGCTGTTTTAGATAGTTTACGAGAGAAAAATCCAAGTGGTTCCCATAATTCATTTTTTTGTTGCTCAAGTGTCGCTCCAATAGGTACGTCAGATGCGTCAGTTACTAAAACAAGTGGTGCATTCATTCTGGGATGAGTTAATATTGTTGCTTCTGATAGACTTATCATGCAGTCACTAAATGCTTTTATTGCTTGCTCGGTCCAAGGAACTTTTCTTTTGTCATTCTTCTTGGAGTCTTTTAAAAAGTCATTTAGAGGTGCTTGAAGTTGTGCAGCATACACTTACGATAATAATTTATCAACTCCAAGAATTTACCAAGTTCACAAATCGTCTTTGGTAACTTGTATTCGTGTATGGCTGATACTCTCTATCTTCTGGAGGTTGACAGCCACTTGAATTTATTTTATAACCCAAGAATAGTACTTCTGATTGAGCAAATTGGCATTTATTAACATTGATGGTTAATTTGAATTGTCTCAAACGTGAAAAAATTATTCGGAGATGCTCTAAATGTTGCTTTGGTGATTCTGATGCTATTAATAAATCATCAATGTAGCAATGAGCAAAGTCAAGATCTCTGAGAATGGATCCCATATGTCGTTGGAATGTTTGGCTTGCGTTGCGAAGACTAAACGGCATATAAACATATTCCAGTAGACCTAGTGGTGTGCTCACTGCAGTTTTTTTTAATATCTTCTTCAGCCATCGAAATTCGATGATAAGCACAAACTAAATCAATTGTGTAAATCAATCTATTGTGTAGATGTTCTGCAAAGTCATGTATATGTTGAATTGGATATCTGTCACGTACTGTTTGTGCATTCAGCCTACGATAATCACCACATGGACGCCATCCACCAGATTTTTTTATGACCATATGAATTGGACTTGACTATGGACTTCTAGATGGACGACAAATGCTTTGTTCGACCAACATTTTAAATTCAGCTTTTGCTGCAGCTAATTTTTCACCAGAGATAGGACGAGGACGATCTGAGACTGGTTGACCAGTAGTTTCTATATGATGCACTACTGATGAATCAACAGCTGGTTCTCGTCTTGCTGGTGAGATAGTGATATCAATAAATTCTTTTAAAAGAGTATTGATATCTATATTTGAATTGTTGAATGAGCTGATAGGAGTAATATTAAATTCTGTTGTTTTTTTAGTTGCACCATGTGCTGAGATTCGTGTTTCATTGTCAATCAGCTTCTGTTTTTTTAAATCAATGAGTAAATTGAAATGAGTTAAGAAATCTGCACCAATGATAGGTATGTTGATGTCAGCGATGATAAATGACCATTTAAATGGTCAACGTAGTCCAAAATCGACGTCAATAATATGATCCCCATAAGTCTCGATTTTCGACTGGTTTGCAGCAAAAAGTGTAAAGTCACCAGCAGTTGCACTAATGCTTAGTTTTTTAATAGAGGAACGTGGTAACACAGAGACCACTGATCCTGAATCAATGAGAAAGCGAGTACGAGTGCATTTATCAATGACATGAAGACGAGTTTCTTTAATATTATTGATACTGTTGATGGTTGTACTTTTGTTACTGCAGTCGTTGGTATTTTTGTCGATTTGGTTGCTGTCGTCATTTGTTTTTAATGACGACAGCTCCATTAGTTTTCCGACCTTGATTGCCAAGCAGAATATTGTGAACAAGTGTCCACACATTTTCTAGCACTATCACCAAATCTTCTGTGATAAAAACATTTGTTGCTACTTGGACTGTTGGATCTTGTACGTGACTTAGATCTAGATCTGGATCTGGATCTGTCTCTATATTCTTTTTGTAATTTATCTACTTTATTAGATAGAGTTTTTATTAATTTAAAAACCTCTGATATTGGAGATTCTTGACTGGCAATTGCTTGAACAGGTGCTTGTTGTTGAGTGCTGATACATGCAATTATAGATGTGTTAGACATTTCGTATATCTTGTCTGCCATCTCTGCTACTTTGTCCAGGTTCTCATGCTCACACATGGCTAATAAAACTCGCATTTGTTCTGGGAGCTTCTCCAAGAATATTGTTCTTAGGACTGTAGCATTACACTCACCAGATGCTAGGTTTTTTATATGAGCCAGTATTTCGGTTGGTTTTTTACCAACAGATTCATCACCACGAAACATACGTCTCAGTCTTGCTTCTGTTGTCTGAGCATAGCTCTGTAATATACGTTCTTTATGTGTATTAAATTTTTCTTCTAGTGGTGGATTGTTAGCTAAATCACCTGCTAGCATTAGCACGTCACTTTCAAGGTTCACCAAAACTTGTGTGAATTTATCTTCATCATTTGTGATTCCACCAAGTCGTAGTGCCATTTCAACCTGTGTCCACCAAAGCTGAGGCTGCAGTTTGTCGAATTTTGGAAAGTTGATGCGTTGAGCCCTTGAACTAGGTGTCCAGTCTTGTTGCTCGTTAACCAATCTCAATCTGTTGACTTCCTCTTGAAGTTGTGTGAGACGATCGCCATCATTTGGCTTCTCTTTTTCTAATATTTGTTTTATCATGCTGTTAATCCGTTTGTATTGTTCGTCTATTTGTGCTCTTTGTTCATCGTCATCAAGGCTTACTTTGTCTATGTCATCTTGATTATCTACCAGACGTTGAGAGTCAATAGTATCTTGTATACTTGTAAAATGTTTATACAGTTGATCAAGAGATACAAGTTTTGCTTCAGCCTGGGCACGTGAACGCCCTTCTTCTTGAAAGAACTTGAACATTAATGTAAATTGTTGTTTCACTACACCTCGTTGTTGAATTAATTTTTTTTAAATCAGACATTTTTTATTTTTAATTCACTTTTATTTTATTTTTAAGATTTTCTAAGATGGAACTTATATTTTATTTAGGAATGTCTTTGTTTGTTTATGTATGTAAATTGCGTCTTAGCACGTTGTGACTCATTCCTTCGTGTCGAAATGTAAACACTGGCACACTGGTAAACACAAAAGGCAGTCAATAGTGTTTCAATATTTTTTTAAAAAATTGCATGAAATATATTTTGCAGGGGTCACCAATTATAGTTGATAGGGTTGGGATTATGATTATGGTAAATAATCAACACTAGAACTATATATTTATTTTGAAACTAAATGAGGTAATTACTTTATTAGAGAATGTATGCTTAACTACTAAAACAAAGGATTTGAATTAACTAAGTGTTTGACCACAAGTGTAGTTTACACTGTACTTAAAATACGTCTCTTGCAACCCGAGTTTTTTTGCGCGGACGCCTAAATGTTCCTAGGTGAGAATTCCCTAGATTAGTCGTCGCCATCTTTGGAACTGGTGATATTGCAGTTTGGGCAGTTGGCACCGCCAAAAATGTATCTTTACTTTTTCTTTTTTATTTTTAGACCGAGATTTTTGAGAAACTGAATGTTCTGACGTGTTATCACTTTCAAAGGTCTTCTTAGACTGCTTGACTTTTGGCATGTCGATTGATTTTTATAACTATATCCGATAATTTTTTTATTGAACACAATTCCCATTATTATTATTATAAACGTCTGACATGTAGACGAATTGTTATAGTTTCTCCTCGAAAATTTACCAAGTCTCCGTCTTGATCAACAATTTTTAATTGAATATTGTGTATTGCTTGTACGGCGATTGGAAGATAAATGACATGAGACGGTACTTCTATAATCTTATATCCTTTTGGAACACTAGGAAAAAATTCATGAATCGTATGAACTGGCCGATCATTTATATACGCACCAGTTGTTATATTACATTCAATACGTAAGGCATTAATTTTTACAATAGTAACAGTCAAATCCGATTTATGCAAGACATAAGAAGTTGATATTTGTGATGAAAATCCAAGCAATCTCCCTATTGTATTATTTTCTTGGAAATTTATATACTTGTTACACAATATTTCACAACACAATTCATTAGTATTCGCTTTAATACTTAGAGAAATTTCTGGTAATTCTTTCTTCAAATAATCTTCAATATCTTCAATTTCATAACTAACAGTAGGTAAAGTAACGACCTAATCACCCACATAAAATTTATTATTGTACTCATCAATATTTGGTATTGAATTGAATGTTAGCAATCCAACGAGGCCCATAGCATAACTTTTGTCTTTAGATAATTCAATTGGTGGAAAATATTGAGCTTCTAAAATAGAAGAGGCTCCGGAAAGTGTTTATGTGAACGAATCAGTCATGACTAATGTCAATATTAAATGAACGTATTTATAATTGTCCTGATAAAAATTTCAAACATAAATGACCACATATGACTGTATCATATTCTTGATAATTTTTATAATTATATTTAATGAGATATTTTTTTAATTCTTCAGGAGGACCTAAATCTTCAAAACTATCAAAATAAATAACTTTTAAAATTATTTTTCTTTTTATATGCAACCCAGTGTGTTCCAGGACCATCTTTATCATCAAGATTAATAATTGATGACTCATATTTTTTAGGCCCTGATTTAGGTAAATCATTTCTCATAAATACACCACGAAAATTTGGAATTTTAAAAATTTTTGCATATTTTATAAAATTAATATCGGTCAAGGCTCGGTGTGGTAGCTTTACACGTTTTTTGATGGTTTCAAGAATAAACCAAATCCTTTTTTATAAGGTTGTAAGATCATACCATTTCCCAAAGCAATTGATTTCATTTTTACATTATGACGTTTATTTTCTTCAAGTCTACTTTTAGCAGCATTTGCTTCATTGATAGTTTTCATTATTGAAGCAGCACCACCTGATAAAGCACCCACAGCACTAAGGCCATCAAAAACAGGCATTAAAAAAGGTAAAAAACCACCGATTTTAGCTGGTAATGGTAAAACACGAACATTTTTTTTACCACCAGACTTTTTTACAGCATCACGGGCTCTTTTTATAACTGATTTTATAGGATCGCTACCAGGTTGAGTTAATTTTTTTGTTAAGCTAATAATTTTTTTTTAATGATACCGAAGGCCTGTTTTTTTTTATTTTTGTTATTTTTTTGGTTCGTTTTCTCTTTTTTAATGCCATACCCATTTTTAATTTTGCTTTCATAGCGTTAGTTACTCCCCAAGCAGCTGCTTTTTCGGCTATAGAAGAGTGTTTAGCAAGTACACGTTGCCAAGCTTTCTCAGCAAGTACTCTATCAGCCTGATGTCTAGCATCTTTATTTTTTTCGTATTGTATATCGTGTTCTTTACACGACTCGTCTAATGGATTTATGCCTTGATCACCTCGTTCTAATGTTTTCGATAACTTAGTACCAAGACCACAATAATTATTTTTTGGAAGATGTAACTCAAAAGGAAGTTTATTGATAATTTTATTCACAATGCCTTTTCCTTTTTGACGTCTATGCTCAATTATAGTTCAAAGGTAACTGATGAAAAAGATTATAAGAACAAGTACTTATAGTTATATCATTCAGTAATAAACAAAACTTGCTCTAACTTACCAGTTACAAATTACCAGTTACAAATTTCGATGAACTAATTTAAGATAGTACTGAAAAAAAGAAAAAACGGCATGGAGATTTATTACCAAATAGTGTTCGAGCAATTTTTTGTGGTCCAAGTGGTATTGGAAAAACGAATGTTTTATTTGCAATAATTACACAAGAAAATGGTTTACATTTTGAAAATGTATACGTTTATTCAAAGTCTTTGAATCAACCAAAATATAAACTTTTAGAAAATTTATTACAATCAGTGAAAGGTATTGGTTATTTTCCTTTTAATGGGCATGAACAAGTACTTCAACCTCAAGATACAAAACCAAACTCTTTCATGATCTTTGATGATGTTTCATGTGAAAAACAAGATAATATTAGAGCTTTTTTTTGTATGGGTAGACATCAAAACGTAGATTTTTTTTATCTTTGCCAAACTTAGGCTCGAATACCTAAACATTTAATTAGAGATAATGCAAATTTTTTAGTTCTTATGAAACAAGATGATCTTAATTTAAAACGAATATATTTTGATCATGTAAATACAGATATGACTTACACAGAATTCAAAAATTTATGTTACGCATGTTGGAAAGATGACAAACATGGATTTATTGTAATTGATAAAGATAGTGAACTTAATAATGGTCGATATAGAAAAGGCTTTGATTGTTATATAAGTATAAAATCAGAGTAAATATTATGTTAACAATAGTATTGTCATAGATGTCAAGTAATAAACATCAATATGGACAATAAAAAGTTGAATGAAAAGAAAAAATTATTAAATGAAATTTCTAAAGCCAGTCATGCTATCAGACAAAAGCATAAAATTCTAAAATTAGGACAAAAAGCATCAGATGATATTTCAAACACTGTATTTAAACCTATTGTAACACCACAAGTTACAATACAATCATTAGTGAGTATACAAAGTTAAGAATAGAATGAAAAAAGTAACGACATCTTTAAGAGGTACAGCTGATACTAATAGTACGCTTATAGATTCTCTCAAATCTGATTTAAAAACTAATCAAAATAATCAATCGGTTATTATTGAATCAGTACAAGACCTTGCAACACGTAATATATCAGCTTGATAAAAAAGTAGTTGAATTGAATAAAAACAAAAATTCAATCGTAAATTCAATTGAAATTTGGATGAAAATTTTAAATTTGAAAATCAAATCTTTGCTGGCTCGTTACAAAATATAGAAAATGAGCTAAATATTTTAGAAAAAGGTAACCAAGACTTGAAAATTTTCACAGGAAACTTAAAAAATAAATTGTTCTATTTAAAAAATAATATTCGAGAAAACTCTGAAAAAAATTCAAAAAATACAATCAATATTTCCGAAATTGATTTTCAAATAAAAGAAGAACAAAAAAGCCCAAGTAGCTGAAGAGCTTCAAAGACCAGCTCGTAGAAATTATATCAGACGCCATGTAGATATAAGGGGTCTAGACGAAACATGGCAAGCTGATCTTGTTGAAATGATTCCTTATTCCTCCGAGAATAATGGTTATAAATATTTACTTACAATTATAGATATATTTTCAAAATATGCTTGAGCGATTCCTGTAGTCGAAAAATGGTAAAGATGTCACGAGTGCTATGAAATCTGTACTAATGCAAAAACGTATTCCTAAAAAATTAATGGTTGATCAAGGTCGAGAAATTTGGAATAAAGAATTCAAACCTTTAATGAAAGAATATAATATACATTTATATCACTCATATAGTAATTTAAAAGCATCAATTGTTGAACGATTTAATCGTACATTAAAAAATCTAATGTGGAAAAAATTTACTCTTCAAGGTTCTTATAAATGGCAAAAAATATTACCGAATTTATTACAACAATCTAATAATACAAAACATCGAACAATAAAAATGAAACCAATAGATGTTAATTCAGCTAATGAAAAAAATATATTGCTTAATATTTATAAAAATTATCAAATTAATAGAAAACCAAAAAATAAATTTTTTGTCGGTGATAAAGTTCGTATAAGCAAATGTAAAAATGTTTTTGAGAAAGGATATACTCCAAATTTTTCTACTGAAATTTTTACTGTTAAGTCAAAAGCACTGATCCTATAACCTATAAACTGATAGACTATGAAAATAATCCAATTGAAGGAGGTTTTTATGAAGAAGAGTTAACCTCAGTAAAATATTCAGATATTTATCTTGTTGAAAAAATTTAAAAAAAACGTGGAAATAAATATTTATGTAAATTCTTAGGATTTGATTCACAACATAATTCTTGGATTGATAAATCTGACCTATAATTATATTTTTAATTTTGGAAGTGGGAATTTTCATGTTATAATATACTTTGATTTGTGAATGCAATCAGTAAGAATTTAGATTTGATCGTCAACAGTTCAGTGAAATAATAAAGACATGGTTTGTTTTCTTGATGTGCAAAGGACTTGAGAGCCTCATAATTTTGATTTGTTTTCATTTAAAGAATTGGCGATCTTAAAATTAAATGATGAATCTGACAATACCAATTGGAAAGATAATTGCTTCATATTTCAAGAAGAATATGATAGAACAGATTTACCGCAAGAAGAGGTCAATGAAATTTTAAGGGGTGAATCGGAAGTTTATGGAATATCTTGGAGTTTTGGTGACACGCCTCATGAAGATACTTTTTATAAAATAGAAGATTATGTAGCTATTCATGGACCCGTTATAGTAAATGGTGAATCAATGAAAGCTCTTATTGAATTTGAAAGTCGTGTATGGGAAGGAACAAATAATGGATTCGTATTTAATTTACAAGAATTAGGTGCTCCAGAATTCAGTAAAATGGAAGAAAAAGCACCTTTTTCACACGCTGAAACGCTCCTTTTTGTAAAAATTATAATTGTGCTCTTGAAAATGTGTACAAAATGAAACAATGGTTAATAAAAAAATTTCCAACAATAATGACAAAAAATTTTTCATCGATACATTTTTTAGAAAAAAAAATGACAAATAAATAATATTTATATTAAGGCGAAATGCAAGACGATTCTGCTTTATCTCGGGTTGCCGCGCGCTCCATCTATGAGTCTCTGGTGACGTCACCAGAGACCTATACTTCGATCGGTAAAACAGATCTATCCGATCGGTAATAGTAATTTAAAGTCTAATAATTTTTTCTGTACGTTTCGCACAGTTAGACTGTTATAATAATATGATTATATCATAGAAATAGATTTGACTATTTTTTGAATTTATTTTTCGGCAGTTTACCGAGAAAATTTTAAAAATTATTTAAGAAATTTTATTTGAGCATTTCAGACGATATTATTAAAATTATAATTTTATTATTATAATAACAAAAAAAATGCATTTACAATAATGACTAAATTACAATTATTTTATTGTAATAATTAGAATATTATTGTAATAATTACTTAGTCAGTATTTTACTGACTGTTTTTTTTTAATTTTATTTGTGCATTTTGCACATTTTTATAATTATTATTATTATTATTATAAAAAAAACAATTTATTGTAATTGTCAAATGACAATTATTTTATTTTATTTTATTGTCAGTATTTTACTGACTGTTTTTTCAATTTTATTGAAAATTTTATTTGTGCATTTTGCACATTTTTATAATTATTATTATTATTATAAAAAAAACAATTTATTGTAATTGTCAAATGACAATTATTTTATTTATTTTTATTGTCAGTATTTTACTGACTTTTTTTTCAATTTTATTGAAAATTTTATTTGTGCATTTTGCACATTATTATAATTATTATTATTATAAAAAAAAAAAACAATTTATTGTAATTGTCAAATGACAATTATTTTATTTTATTTTATTGTCAGTATTTTACTGACTTTTTTTTTCAATTTTATTGAAAATTTTATATGTGCATTTTGCACATTATTCTAATTATTATTATTATAAAAAAACAATTTATTATAATTACCAAATGACAATTATTTTATTTATTTTTATTGACAATTTGACAGTTTTTTTGACAATATTGCCAAGAGCCAATGACGTTTTTATTTATGGTTATCGTGTCAGATAAAGACACAGTTTACATATACATGTTTACTTCATGTGACGTCACGTTGGTCGCAGAGTTGTGATACAGCCTTTAATGTCTATTTGAATAATTATTTTATGTAATGTTATTTTTATTTAAATGTTTATTTTATTTTTTTATTTTATTTGAATGTATTAATTTAAATGATAATTTTATTTATCTATTTTATTTATTTATAATGTTACACTATTTAAATGTTTATTGAAATTTTAGTTTTTTATTGGAATAATTATTTTATTTATTTATTTTATTTAAATGTTTATTTGAACGATAGTTTTATTTAATGTTATATTATTTAAATAATAGATTTATTACTTGATGGATTATTAAATGAATCAACAACTTTAGCACGTTTTTTAATAGTCATTGTACCATTGTACCATGAAAAATAGGTTTGAAAATTTTCCAAAATTTTTTTTCTTTTTAATTTGTCGAATTTTGAAAAAATAAAAGTTGAAGCTTCTTGAGAACCATAAAATAGATATACAGTTAATTTTTTAGAATTTTTCAACAAGTAGTTTTCGAGAAAAGTGGGTTTGAAAATTTTCCAAAATTTCTAGACTCAAAAAAAAATTTTCGAATTTCGAAAAACTAAGAGTTGGAGCTTTTTCGGTAGTGTCTACTTTATTCACAGTTTAAATTTCAAGAAATTTCGTTCATTAGTTTTCGAGAAAACTGGGTTTGAAATTTTCAAGGTGATAATGCAGAATCGTCTTGCATGTCGCCTTAATGAAACAAATGTAATAAAAAATGTAACACATACAAATATTAAAGAAATAAAAAACTAATTATATATTATATTCAAGTATTATTTATTTTTTTATATCCCCATGGTACAGTATCTGTTGAATTTGGCAATAAAATTCTTTTATCGTCTTGCCAACTTAATGCTAAATTTGTTTGTAAAATCGTATGAACTATATATTTTTTACTTCGAATTAAATATTGTTTTTTAATTAAATTTTTATGATTGAATAAACACTCTTTATAGTCGTTAAATTCAATTTCTTTCATTACAGATCGTTTTACGCCTTTGGCTTTTTTTATAATTTTATCTTCATTCAATATTTTCATGCTATAAGCTTTTGCACGTAAACCTACAAATTCAGTAACAATTTTACCTTGATTTTCATCTTTCATAACTCCAAGTTTACGTTTATTTACTAATGGCATATTATAAATATTATTTTCTGGATAATCAGCTGTATCGAATTTTTTAAAATTTTTTTTCATACATTTATAAATATCTGGCACCGTGAATAAATAAGCCAAAGCATCTGTATCCATATATAAAAGTTTAGCGGAATTTCCGTAAGTTTTTTTGACACAATCATAATGAAAATCGTATAAATAAAATTTAGAAATATCAAGAATTGGAAACCTTATATAAATTGGTTTGTCAAATTTTATTTTCACTCTAGACATTTCAATAACAACAAGATCTTCTCCGAGTATACTACTATGAAAATTTGGTTTTGCTATTAATGATTTTGCCCTATAACGTCCATCCCATTTCGTTATCATTTTCACATCTCTTCTTTCACGTGAATTTTCTATAGCTTTACCATATATAACATTATTTAATAATTTAAATATCAACACACCAAATGAGTTAGTCGATTCTTGTCTTTTTTGAGTATTAAAATCAATGTATTTTTTTAACCAAGGAGCTTGTTTAAACTTAAATATTCTATGAATTTTCGTTAATTGCATACCCAAGTTTAAATATTGTTTTAAACTTCTATAGTAGATAACATAATTTTTTTTTGGATATAATGTAGTCATGAGTTTAACTTGTTTAGAGTTTGGTGGAACGAGATGTTCTGGACAAAGAGGAAAATCACGATGATCTTCGAATAAACTTTCAGGATATTCTAAGTCTACTTCTAATATATATCCTACGTCTGAATCATCTGCGACTGAAAAAACATCGATATTTTTATTATCATCCCACTCAAAATCTTTGTATGGTAAATAATTCATCATTGAATGTCCATAAAGATTATTTATATCATAGTACATTATATAAGATTCATCTAAATTAGGATCAAAATCAGGCATGTAACGATTATTAGCTTTAGCATACCTGTTCGTACATTGTGCAACTCCACCTCTTATTCCTTTTTCAATAAATAAATATTTTTCAGGATCAGTTAAAAGTTCTAATTCTATTTCTGTACATTTTAACATACAATCGAATGAATAGCCCGGTATTGTATAATAATGTATTGGATCTAAACCATAATTTGACATACAGTTTTTACGAAAATTTTCAAAAACATCAGCCAATAAAAGCACATCAGCTCGCAAATAGATATCACTATATTCACCTAATGTCTTAATTTTAAATGTATCCCACACTTTTATTGCATGTTCATAATCATTATCTGAAATATTTTCATTACTTAACTTGGAAAAAAATTTCTCTTTAGATGGTAATGATGTATCATTCAATTTGTCGAAAGAATCTGTATATTCATAAGGATAAGAGCCTTTTCGTTTAAGTAACTGAAATTCTTCTTCGCTATTACAATATTTTCGAGTTATTTTTTTATCAGATTCATCTAAGTATGATGCAAGTTTGTCAAGACTACTAGGCATAAATTTAAATGAGTCAAGAAATCTCAAATGTATACAAGTATATTCGGAAGCATTTGGTTTTTTATATCTAACTTCTTTAGTGAAGGATACGAATTTTTCTTTATTTATTGTTTAAAGCTTTAGTGAACCTTCAAACTGATTAGCCAATGATTTAATAATAAAAAAACTGTCAAAACCACTTAAGTTATGGAAAAAAATTGGTACTACATGACTATTTTGATATTGTAAATTACAATTTGAGTGTGCTAAGCCTCGAATGCGACCAGTAATATGACAATGATCTCTTGTTATCAAGTCTTCATTTAACATTGGTTTTTCACATATATGACATTTTTTTGATAAACGAAGATTCATTTCTTGTTAAAGAGTTAATTTTTCCATCGGAACCGGATTATTTAAAATATCATTCATTTGTTTTGTTATCATTTTAAAGTCATTAACAAACCACTCTATAAATTTTTCACTACGATTAAATACAAATTTAGATATTGAATTATCATCTGTACAATGTAAATAATATCCAACACTATATGGTATATGTTAATCTTTTGCATTAGCTTCTGGTTGAAGTATACATTCTAAATCAGCATAGATTGAGAAGGGTGCTGGTTCTTGATCTGGCATTATCATTCTGGCAGTATTTTGGTTTAAACAATCATCGGAATGATTTTCATAAGATTTTTGATTTTTAAAATGACATAAACATCGTTCACACAACCATAATTTATGTCCATTTTTTGATACTTGTAAACTTATTAATCTTGATAAATTGCGAATCAAAGCAAAATGGAAAATTGCTTGGAATTTTTCTTTTTCATTGTCAACATCACTTTCACAAATATCACTAAAATCATTGTCATCATTATCACTATCACCATCATAATTATTATCATCAATACAATCATTTTTTTGTCTGTACTTATTTATTTTTTACTTCTTATTAGAATAACACACACACACACACACGCACACACACACACACAAACACACACAATTATTCGATAAAATCACTTTTTAGCACACACAAAATCCTTTAACCAAAATGGGGCACTCGTTATGCGTTTAGATTTTCCTGAAATATAAAAATTATTTTTATATATTATAAAAGATATAAATCTTCTAATATTATTATTATTTATGTGTTTCAATATTCACTTGGACATTTTAACTCTTCTTTTATCTTATTTATTTCTACATCTTCAACATCACGCTTTTTTTTTAAACTTTTCTGTCTTCTTTTTTGTTCTTTTTTTATTTCTTTTTGTTTCTCAATTTGACGTAACGTTTCTCGCATTTTTAGTGTTTGTCTCATTAAACTTGAAGTTTGTCTATTGTCTTCATATTTTTCAGCAATAAATTGTATCTTCAATATAAAAATCAATAATTGAAAAAAATCTTATTAAATAGTAATATTTAATATATTAAAAATAATGAAAACTTACAACATTTATTAAACTCTTTCTTGAATAATCAAATTTACTGTCTTTCCTGAAAGTGTGAATCACTCTACGAACCACATTTAAATGCATTTGGAGGATTTGACGCCAAAATATAAAATAATAATGATTTATAATTGTCACACATTTTTTAAAAGAATGAAAATTATTTAATAACACTCACATGGTGCTCTATAAATTTAATTTCATCATCTATATGTACATAAAATTTACACTGCAACTCTTCATTTTTAATTATTTTCAAAATCTCACAAGCTAACCGCAAATTTTGTTCTGTATATTGAGCTTGTATTTCACGACACTAGAAAAATAAATTATACAAAATAAAATATAATAACTCAATATTTTCAAAGAACGAGCCAAGAAAAAATTGATAGAATACTTACTTTTTCAAACAGTTTTTTTTTACTAATTGGCAAAAAAACAATTTCATTAGCAGTATTTTTATTTTAAAATAACTATAAGACTTTTCAATAGCGGTCATGGTATTTAGTAATTCCAAACTCTAGAATAGATATAAAAAACTTGTGCGTGTTGCGAGTACGCGCGGAAGAAGTGAAACTTCTTTTGGCGAGAGTGTTCTACGTAGTATATTAGTACTATAATAATATAAAATAGTATATTATAATTTTATTTCAGTTATGCGCATGCCTATTTCTTTTTTCTTTTTCTCAAACTATACTCATGAAGACTAGAGACTAGTCTTCATGAGACTAGATGTCTCTAGCAAGAAGACTAGAAACCAGGAGAATCAACTTCGATGGAAGGAGTAAATATTTTTGGCTTGATATACGTCGTAAATGTAGAGTGCGCCACTTTAGTTATTCAATTGCGCACTACATAATGCGCTGTTTGTTTATTTCCACACCCTTCAGCCGGCCTTTTTGAAAAATGCATTGAAAATAAATAATTAATAATTTTCTTCAATGAATACGACAAGATGCAAAATTATTGATTTTGAATGTCATTTTCAAAGATCAAAAGACTAGAGAGACAAATACAATTAGATAAATAATTTTTTGAAGAATTATTCAACTAGTACTTGTACAGCTTTTTTCCAATGCATTTGGAAAACGATAATTTATTAAACAATTATTGCTAGGTGGAATTTTTTTTTAAATAAACAAATAGCTTACGAATAAGATAGACTTAAAAAGAGACAATTATTGTTAAATGAAAAGCAATTATTATTTAATAAATTATCTTCTTTTAAGTAGATCTCTTTTTTTAGCCAGTTGTTTATTTAAAAAAAATTTTATTTATTTATTTGATGAAATATTCAATGTATCAAAAAAAATATTTTACCCAGCAATAATTATTTAATGAATTTTTTTTTTTTTGATTACATCTCATTCTTTAGCTATTAATTATTTATTTTCAATGCATTTTTTAAAAAGGCCGGCTGAGGGGTGTGGAAATAAACAAACAGCGCATTACGTAGTGCGCAATTGAATAACTAAAGTGGTGCACTCTACATTTACGACGTATATCAAGCCAAAAATATTTACCCCTTCCATCGAAGTTGATTCTCCTAGTTTCTGGTCTTGCCTGTTGCGTTGCCTATGCTATATGTATACTGTGTTTCATTTCTTGTTGCATGTTGCGTTGCCTATGCTATATGTTGTAACCAATTTTCTGACCATTACTGGCGAGAGAACTGGCCAAAGGTAACAACGAGGATTTCTTACCAACCTCCTCTCTTACAGTCAGGTGGGAGCCAGCTGATTCTATCGGCAACCAACAACCGGGGAATTTATGACGAGAGCAACGGTCAATAAATGACCATTCGGTAGCGGCCGAACTCAGTAAGAAATGGTAGAGGGGCGCGGTCCACCAAGTACTGTCGATAACAACGAGAGCTTGTCATACATCATACTTACGTATTTTGTATAAGACACGGGAGCGTGATAACGTCCTCACGGGCCGGACATCATCACCGAGAACATCCTTGACTTCAGGTTAAATCCCTTGCTTAACCTTTCGTCCACCGAGATCGAGAGATTCATGCCCCGCAAGGCCTTACAGAATCATCTCCAGGTCTCCTACACACCTAGTGCACCAGGTAGCTGGAGGTAGTGGCCACCATAAAATTGCCTCGCAAGGACTTACCCAAAAAAGCCACTACTCAACCAGCACCTAGTGTATAGGTTACCCTGGCATAGGGTATCCTCACTTAGTGCGAGAGATAGCTTTCACCACGTCTTGCCTATGCAACAAGGCAACGACATGGTGATCGCTTACGAGAGCGTGCACCAGCACCAGGTCCGCCAGCTAGCAGGAGGCAGGAGCCCTGGCCAGCTCGAGAGCCGGCCAACGACTGACTAAATTGTCTCCTACTCTCCGTTTCTCCCACTCCTCACCGTCTGCGCGCACACCCTTGATGCGGCTCTCTAGTGGGGACGTGTCGGAGTAGGGGAGATTCTCTATTGCAATCAGGGTGGCCATCTGATGTAAACTATTTAGTTATTTCCCTAGTCACTCAACATTTGGGCCACAGATGGTAACACCGAAACCGCTCGTAATAAAGCTGTATCACTTATCTTCAAGCCAACACTAAATTCCCATGTGTATCGGCCGATAAGCATCTACGGAACGTAATTATCATAAATGATAATTACCGATAACACGAGAAATGCCAATTCTCGTTACAATGTATACTGTTTTTCATTTCTTGTTGCATGTTGCGTCGCCTATGCTATATGTATACTGTGTTTCAATCTCCGTCCCCGACTTCCGTCCCCGATTTTCGTGACGAATTTTTTTTCCACCTACCCTTCAAAAAGAAGTTTCACTTTAAAAATAATTTATTAAATAATTATTGTTGGGTAAAATATTTTTTTTGATAAATTGAATATTTCATCAAATAAATAAGCAAAATTTTTTTTAAATAAACAACGGGCTAAGAAAGAAGATAATTTATTAAATAATAATTGCTTTTCATTTAACAATGATTGTCTTTTTTTAAGTCCATCTTATTCTTAAGCTATTTGTTTATTTAAAAAAAATATTCCACCTAGCAATAATTGTTTAATAAATTATTTTGTTCTAAATGCATTGGAAAAAAGCTGTACAAGAACTTGTAGACTAATTCTTTAAAAAATTATTTATCTAATTGTATTTGTCTCTCTAGTCTTTTGATCTTCGAAAATGACATTCAAAATCAATAATTTTGCATCTTGTCGTATTCATTAAAAAAAATTATTAATTATTTATTTTCAATGCATTTCTTTCACTAAAATCTTTACCTGGAGCTCCAGGTGAACGCTATCTATTGAAATATAGAACACCATCTGTCAGCACATTTGTAAAGTATAATTTTCTGAAAAAAAAATGGTTGAACATTGGCGTCAACTCAATTATTGATTTGTTATGATTGAATTGTTAGGTTAATCGTTGTTAAATGACAACCGAAAACAATAACAAATAAATAATTGGGTTGACGCCAATGTTCAGACATTTTTTTTCAGAAAATTCTACTTTATAAACGTGCTGACAGATGACAATCTATACTCCAACAGATGGCGCTCACCTGGAACTCCAAGTAAAGATTTTGATGAAAGAAAGCACCTATTAATAACAACAAATTTATTTAGGTCCGTTTGTTTGTTTTGGTGGCAGTTCCCAATTTCGCCACTAGATGGAGACGTTTTATACAAATGGATAAAACTATGTTATGTTATGATATGTTATGTTTTATACATTAACAACCCTGTGTATACTGTATTTTATTTCTTGTTGCATGTTGCGTTGCCTATGCTATATGTATACTGTGTTTCATTTCTCGTTGCCTGTTGCGTTGCCTATGCTATATGTATACTATGTTTCATTTCTCGTTGCCTGTTGCGTTGCCTATGTATGCTGTGTTTCAATCTCCGTCCCCAACTCCCGACTCGCGTCCCTAACTTTCGTCCCCGATTTTCGTGACGAATTTTTTTTTCACCTACCCTCCAAAAAGAAGTTTCACTTCAATAAATAATTAAAATCACTTAAACAACAAAAACACATTCCGTTTTGCACAGTAATAAAACAATAAATGAATTATTAATACTCATTATACTTACTTCTCTATTTAATATTCGTATTTCACTTATTAATTGAAACATTTTTTTTCTTTTTTCTTCGACTGTCACCAACAAACCGTTTTGAATAAACTGAGGGTGTCATTGAGTTAAATATTTTTGAAACCCTCAAAAAAAAATATACTTTTTTTATTTCAATGAAAAAAATGAAAAAGAAAATATTTTTCTATTGGGATTGACAAAGAAAAATTTTTTTGAAACGAATAATTATTATGCATATAGCATATATAGAGTCTAATGCACTTGTTTATTTAAGAAGTAATAAAAATTTGACTCTGCCCTAGCAGCAAGCAGTGCTAGATAGAAAAAAAATAAAAAATAAAATAGTCAACTTTATTTTTTTCTCAGTTTTAATTTTATGGGTCATCAAAAAAAAATATATATATGAGCAAAAACGCCAATTATGGACGGCGATTTGGGTGACCTATCCTCAGAACAACATTTAACTATCATAGGCTTGTAGACCTTGGAAAGATATGCCATGTAAATTTTTTTTTAGATTTTTTCCCCACCCCCCTTATTTTGACCCCTATTGTATGGGGAATTTCTTCAAAATTTGAAATTGGGTTTTTTTCAATAATTTTTTTCGGTTTTTTATAAAAACAAAAAAAATTCAGGATGAATAACTTTATATGTAAAATTTTCTCAGCTTTTTGAAAAAAATATTTATATTTTTCTTAATTTTTTTTTTATCTATGAAATCCATGTTTAAAATTTAAAAAGCTAAATTTATGACCTTGCCCCAAAATTGATTTGACATGATTTTGGCCTTTTCATTTTAATTTTTTTTTTTTTTTTTTTTTTTATTATTATTACAAAATAGTATCAAAAAATAGTTTTGTGACTGTTTCCATGATAATAGTGAAGTAAAAAAAAAAAAAAAAAAAATTCTCACCCAAAATTGAGCGTTAAAAACACGGATTTTCGCCCATTTTTCATGCCTTTTGATTTATCCTAGTCGTTTTTTCAGAGAACCCAACAGGTTTCAAGACGTTATCTATGTAAAATTTACTCAGCTTTTCAAAAATGATAACGAAAATGAAAAAAATTTAGGGGCAAGGTCATAAATTCAGCTTTTTAAATTTTAAACATGATTTTCATAGATAAAAAAAAAATTGAGAAAAATATAAATATTTTTTTCAAAAAGCTGAGAAAATTTTACATATAAAATCATTCATCCTGAATTTTTTTTGTTTTTATAAAAAATCAAAAAAAAAAATGTGTGTGTGTTACTAATACGCGCGGGGGAAGGTAAACTTCTATCGTATTTTGGGTAGTCTATATGAGAAAGTAAGGAAAAATAAAAATATGTTTACTGATGGTGTCAGGTTAATGATTTTACATTTTTTTTTTATTTATTGTCTGCATTATTTCATTTCAGAAAGATACATGTATAAAAATTAGATTTATTATTAAAATTAAAAGAAAATCATTTTTAAAATTCCATATTTATTTTCTATTATTAATATTATAATAGATATTATAATAGATATTCATATATATATATTTTATTTTTATTAATTTTTTTATTATTTAAACTTTCAAATAAATAATGACACTTTAAAGTTATTAACGATATCAAAAAGCACGGTAGTGCCTCGAGTCAAGTATAAGAAAGGAAATATGACTGTGTGTGTAAGAGTAACTACCGTGCCTTATTATACATCAAATATTTTGCCCCCTTTCGTCTCCAATTTCTAGAAATTTAATTAAAATATGATGGATTTAATTAAAAAATATAAGGCTTTGTAATGATCCCATAAATCAATGTCAAGCTTTTTTTTTAAAAAAAAATCAGATTTTTTAGTGGCTTATTTTTTTTTTTTATTGAACAATCAAATTAACGGTTGCGATTTTTTGGCTGAAAAACCAGATTTCTGATTTTGTTAAGTTGGTAAGACGGTATAAGATCATAAAATTTTTTTTCACGTGAAACGTGTGCCTAACTAACTGTAGCTGTTGCCGGCCGGCTAGCTGTATGTGTGTGTGTATATGTTTGTTTAACTTAGTGTCTAGAAAGTGCTGCCCCATTGCATGGGTGTCTTAGATTCCCAAACAACACAGCTAAATATATATATTCAATATACAGGGTGATACACCTTAGGTAGCATGACTTACAGTCGGTATAGCAGTTATTTCTTTACCAATTTTAAACTTGACAACAATGTTTTTCAAAATAACTAGATATAATGATAATAATAATAATAAATGAATAAAATTACAATAATAATAAATAATTAAAAAAAAAAAATTAATTTAATTAACAATAATAAAAAAAATCCTGTATAACTCATAAATAATATAAATAGAAAAATGAAAATATTCGAAAAATATGAATAAAATATGATTTTTAACATAAATAATAATGATAATATTAATAATAATAACAATATTATTAATGATAAGAGTAGCAATAATATCGATAATAATATTAACATAAATAATATAAATCGAAATATCAATAATAAAATCAGTAAATATATCAATAGAAATAAGAATCGAAAAATATGAATATAATATGATTTTTAACATAAACAATAACAATAATATTATTATTTATAATATAAATAATTATATTAATAATAATAATAATATTAGTTTTAGAAGTTATATTAATAATATCATCGATAGTAATATAAATAATATTACTTTTTATTTTTTTAGTTATTTATATTACAACAAAAATTTATTCTCCACTTACATGAAATGGTTCAATTTTGTCCGTATTACTTCTACTTGTCACAAATATATAACTTATTTATATATATATATACATATATATTTGTTAAATGGCTACATTGGTGACAATTTTAGGAATAAAGTGGCTAGTTTGGTGACTTTTGCCTAGATTGGTGACTGTCACGAATCTACATTCCTAAAAGTCGTATACTTTGGTGACTGTTACTGAAGTTGCCAATATATCACATACAGTCTAAAACCTCACTAAATTAGTGAAATATGAACTCTGAACACTTTTATCAACCACTACACATTGTTTAGTTATTGACTATTTGAATAAAAAAGCATCATGGGATTTTCGAAGAATATAAATATAAATTAATAATGAAAAAATTTAAAATTATGAAACTTCGACATTTAATACTTCAGGATACATATAAACAATGAAATACAGTTCAAATCTGTTAAAAACGGTATTATTAAAAAATATATATCCAAAAAATAGCATATAAAAATGATTATTTCAATCTAAACACCTGAAAAAGAGTGAGTTACGGAACTATACAGTCCAAGACCAATTGTATTAATTAGTAACGGTCACGAAAGTAATCAGTCTATATAAGATGTTTAAATTGGTGACAATAATTTTATAAAAAAAACAATATCCTGAAATGCGTTAAAATGAAAACATAATTATAATTATCGACATATTACTAATTTGTGTCGTGGTGTTCTTAAAAAGTCGGTTTATTTCATAGTATCAGAACAATGTTGAAAAACTCTAAAAACAGAAACCTAAAGGAAACAGGCTCCTGTCGATGAAGAAACAAATTGTTCTCAATCGTATCGTATTATCCATTCAATACCATGCCGGAATTATGATCAAAAGTTTTTATGTCGTTTAGTTAAAGAAAACAGGCCTCATCATTTTATCATGTTTTTAGAAGTTTGAGTCTCTCAAATACGAAGTTTGCTTAGAGTTTCTGATTTTTTAGATTATGACTGGACTCATGATTCATGTCAGCTGTACAGATTGGTGACAGTTTGAGAAACAGATATTTTCGAATATTTTTAAAATACAATCAAAAACTTCCAAAATTTCAAATCTGTCGATAAAGAAACGGATATTTCTCAATCGTATCATATTAGCTATTGTTTATCATGACATTTGACGATTTTAGAGACTGTTCGGATAATTCTGAAAACTGGAAGTCCTTAAGACTTTTTACGATGAAATAATCTGAATAATCAAAGAAACCGGAATTATGATCAAAAGTTTTTATGTCGTTTAGTTAAAGAAAACAGGCTTTATCATTTTATCATGTTTTTAGAAGTTTGAGTCTCTCAAATACGAAGTTTGCTTAGAGTTTCTGATTTTTTAGATTATGACTGGACTCATGATTCATGTCAGCTGTACAGATTGGTGACAGTTTGAGAAACAGATATTTTCGAATATTTTCAAAATACAATCAAAAACTTCTGAAATTTCAAATCTGTCGATAAAGAATCTTGTTAAATTTTTTTGTCACACATTATTGTCTATTACTGTCATATATAATTAACAAAATAATCCACTAAAAATTGAGCATATATTTTGTATTCAAATTGGTGTTTATTTGGTGCATCAAATTCAGTATCAATTTAATAAATTATTAATTTTAAAAATTAATAAATGTACAATAATATATTGTTTTTACTTCGTTTGGGTTGATGTGCAGATGAGGAGATTAATGATGAAGAATCTTTCAAGTGTTTGACAGAAGAAACAATAAAAAAAATAATACCAAAGATTGGACCACAAAATAAATTTTTATATTATTGGAGAAATGAATATAAAATTTCTAGTGAATTAGAAAATAATCATTTCGAGAATGTTTTTGAGAATGTAATTTTTTATTAATATTTTTAATTAATGGTCAAATTCTATATTAAATAATTAACAAAGGAAAATTTATTAAATTTTTTTTTTTCGACATTTTTTATAGATAATTTTTGAAACTCAAAGGTCAGAAATTATAGAACAAGATTCAGAAACAACAAATAATATTTTATATGAAATTGTTAACGATATAAATTCTCCAATAAGGCCTGAATCTGAAAAAAGACAAACATTGTTTCCTCTTGATCGTCTTGATCTGTGCTTTGAACCATGTGAACCGATACGAAATTTAATTTTAACTTTATCAAATTCTGTGCAGGGCATTGCAATTTCAAAACATTATCAAACACATCACCATTTGCTTGATCATAACTATCAATCGCTTTTAGCTGACGTTATTTTAAATGTTGAAATGCGCACAAATGATGATATGCTGTAAGATATCTTTATACTAAAAATGCTTTTATTTGAAAAAATAATTAATAACACTAATAGCTTAAATTTAATAAAAAATAATCATTTTGCTTTATTTACATCTAATCATTTAAAACTAATAATAAGAATAATTTTATTTAATCAATTTTATTTTATTTTTATATTAATACATTTTTCAAATTTTAGTATAACAAGTAAGCGTTTTCACGAACTAGCTGATGAAATAATAAAAATATTTCCAACTGAAAGTCCATCAGCATATTATATTGGTTTTGGTAAAGATTCAGTAACAAATAAAAAAAATAATGCTTGAGGAATACTTTACTGGCGATATCATCATTGGCGTGGAATTTTACTTAGTGCTGGAGTGGTTGAAAAAAGTCAAGGAATCAAAAGAAAACATGTTGATTACTCTGGGGCTGTTTGTCATGCTTATTATGAAGACCTTTTGGTAGAAGGTAAATAATTAAAAAATTAAAATATTTTAATTAAAGACATAAGTTTTAAATAAAATAATGACTAAATGAATAAAATAAATAAAATAAAAAAAAAACAAATAAAATAAATTAAAAGATTAACATAAAATATTTTAATTTTCCAGATGAATCCAATGAACAACATAAAATAAATCTCGATTGGTTAAAAAATAATATTGATCCCTGGTCAACAGTCAAGAAATTATGGTCTGAATCATCAAAAATAAGAATTAAACAGCTGGTTGACAACAAACAATACAAAAGCTTTGAATATTTTGATAATTATCCTGCTCTACGTCATGCTGTTAATGGATTAATATTGGTAAGTAAAATTGAATATTGATTAAATGGTTTATGTTCTGTTATATTCAATTATAAATTAAATAATAATCAAATATAAATTAATGATTATTTTTTTTTTTTTTTTAATAGATTAATATTGATTTTATAACTCAATATCCTCACAAAAATAGCATCTTAGAAGAACAATATCCATCATTTGAGGCACAAATATTAAAATATTGTGAAAAATTGAAAAAAAAAAGTAAACAACTTAAATATCTATTGGAATTACTTGAACAAAATGAAAATATTTCTGAAGGTATGTTACTCGTTATTATTTTTATCACACATTTACTTATAGTTTATAAATTTTATTAAATTACAGATTCAAAACAATCTATAATATTTAGAATCATTCCACTGTTAATGCCACTTCCTCCACAAGTTCAACACAAGAAAATTTTTAAAAAATTTGATAAAGAAGAAATTCAAAACGACTTTCTGTTATATGCAAAGGTATTTACATATTTGAAATACTTTATATTATCTTTATTCTATCAATTGTTAATATTATATATTTATTTTTCATCGATTATCTATTATCTTAATAAATAAATTATAGTTTTTTTTTCCTATATCTGAAAAACTTTCAATTTTTTTTATAGATAACAATATTATTGCATCGATATATTATTTATTTACACATATTTTAAATTCAAATGATGTTTTATATTATTATTCAAAGAAAAATTTAATCGAAATTTCAAACAAAATATTTTTAACATTTTTTTATCTATTCGTATATTCAAATAATAATTATTATTATAGTAAATTGATTATACATAAAATAAATTATTTGCATGTATTTCAGGATGAAGCAAGTCTAAAACAACAACTTAAAAAAAGAAGTGAAGAATTAGTTAAATATCATTGGAGAATCATTACTGAGTATCGAAAAACATTTTGTTATTATAAATAACATAGAATAAGCACCAAAATCTACATTAGAAGCAATTGATATGACTTTCATGAGCTTTTACAGTTTTCAACTTGAATATTCACCAATTTCTAAATACGTTTGGTCATTTATTCAAAAAAGTATTTACTGTATTACTGGAGAGACTGACAGAAATATCTTCTGTCTTGAAAATATTTTAAGCAACATAAAAAACTCATATTAATGAGTACATATATATGGTACAAAAAATAATAATTTACAGTATAATAGTCACTGGTGATATTATATTTAATTTTTGTTTAATATTATATTTAAATTATATTAATTTATAATTTAGTTATTTTTACTTGAATATTATATATACTATATTTAATTTTCATGTTACACTATCTTCTATTTTTAATTATAATTATTTATTTAACAAAGTGTTGATAGAATATGACTAGAAAGGCCAACAGAAATATATATTGTCTATTTTTTTAAATCTATAAAGTGCATTTCTAAAGACACTTAGTGAAATATATTGATTGATTATTTAATTATTAAATTAGTTACTTCTAAAATTTAAATATCAAATTATCACAATGGATCAAAGTACTCAAAATTTTAATTTGAAAAAACAAAAAGATAATTGTAAGAATTCAATATCATTATTCAAAGTTAAAACAGAATTGGAACAAAAAATATTCGATACTACTCTTCAATTTTATGAGTCATCTAATTTGTCAAGAAAAGAAGTTCAAAACTTTTTTCAATGTACTCAAGAAATTCTCAAAGTGGGATTGGAAAAAATAAAATTAGAACTAGATAATACTTATAAAAATGACACAAAATATTCAGATGTTTTGACAGATGTAAATGACCTGTTCAATACATTTTCTAACTGTTTTGATGATTTTGATTCAGAATACAAAAGGATAAAAATATTTACAAAAAGGAAAACTTACATTCCTCCAATAGAATATTTTATTGGTCATAGAAATGAATCTGGTAAACGTACTGCTGATGGTGATTTAAAAGTAACTTCTTCAGCAACTGGATTTTTTTTTTCCATTAAGAAAAATCATTAAACAAATCTTTGAGTTACCAAACGTATTTACTGAAGTTTTTAATTATAAAAAAAAATTGGAGAATGAAAAAACTTATATTACAAATTTTATACAAAGTAAGTTATGGAAAAAATTAACTCAAAATTTCAAATCACAACAAGTTTTACCTTTGTTTTTGTATTTTGATGATTACGAATGTGGTAATGCTCTTGGTAGTCATTCTAATGCAACTAAAATGGCAGGGACATATATTACAATTCCTTGTCTTTTACCTGAGCATCAATCAACAACTAGTTCAATATTTCATGCTGCAGTTTTTTATTCAAAAGATAGAGAAGAATTTGGAAATTTTGCTGTTTTTAAAATTTTAATTGAAGAATTGAAATTTTTAGAAAATACAGGCATAGAACTTGATTTACCACAAGGCAAGACTAAATTGTATTTTAAACTGGGACTGATATTGGGTGATAATCTTGGTCTTCACTCTTTATTTGGTTTTGTAGAAGGTTTTACAGCAAACTATTCATGTCGTTTCTGTAAAATGGACAAAGTTCAACGTCTCTTAGCAACAGAAGAAGACAAATTTTATTTACGAAATATAAATAATTATAATAATGATTTGAAAATCTGTAATCCAACGATTACTGGGATCAAAGAACAATGTTGTTTTAATGGTGTTTGTGATTTTCATGTGGTTAATAATTTATGCTGTGATATTATGCATGATTTAATTGAAGGGGTTTGTGTATTTGACATGGTTGCTATTATTTTAAATTTTATTGAGAAAGGTTATTTTACTCTAAATGAACTCAACAATCGTTTAAAGAACTTTTATTATGGTATTGTTGATTCTGATAATATTCCTCCTACTATTGACCCTAGTGCTTTAATAAAAAATAAAATTAAAATGTCAGCATCAGAAATATGGACATTTGTCAGATATTTTGGTATCATAATTGGTGATTTAATACCAGAAGACAATGCTGTCTGGCAAGTGTATTTAAATTTGCGTCAATTGTTAGCTTTGATAACTTCTACCACAATATCTAAAGAACATATTTCAATGCTGAAGAATTTAGTACAACAACACCACTACCAAGCTCGTAATGTATTAAAACGTCAACTGTTTAATAAAGATCATCATCTTATTCATTATGCAACTATTATTGATACATCTGGACCAGCAATAAATTTTTGGAGCATGCGTTTTGAATCAAAACACCAAGATTCTAAATCATATGCTATCGTTTCACATTAAAATAAAAATTTATCAAAAACTATTGCCACAAGAATCCAGTTACAACTTGCAAGTGTAATACATTTTAATTCATTATTTTCACAACATTTTAAAACTGGACCATCAATTACTTGTCAGATAAAATCATTGGCAAAAGACTTTGATGAATCATTAGAACAGAATAATCTTTTTCTTCATACTTCAGTCAATGTTACTAAATGGATTGAATTTAATAATAGAACATATAAACCTGAAATAGTCTTGTCTATTGATAAAAATAATAATACCACTTCTTTTGGTATTATTCGCTTTATATTTATTTGTGATGATAAAATATTTTTTGTTCTTAAAAAAATAATAACTACTTTTTTTCATCATTATTATGCTTATAAAGTTATTGATGAAGCATCAACTCTGAGTGTAATAAATTTTAAAACTTTAACTAACACTTATCCAATGGCATTAGTAACAAAAAAGAATGAAAAATTTTTAATAATAAAGTCATACTGCCATTCTTAATTAATAATATCATTTAAATATTATTTAATATTATTTTTATTGCTATTGTATTGTTTTAATTTGTATTGTTTATATTATTATATTTTATATTGTTTCTATTATAAAGTTTGAATTAGAATGAATTCAAATAAAAATATCATTGAAATGGTATATTTTTATTTATATATAAATTTTTTCTTACTTGTATTTCGTTAAAAGTTTGAACGTCAACAACAATAATTTAAGAACTTTTTAATTGATATTTTTTACGACTTCAGTACATGTATATATAGTATGATTTTAATATTACAAATTAAAAAATGTATAATTCTAGAATAATAATATGACAATAGCCATATCACTACAATATCAAAATAGAAGTGTGTATTCAAAATTATAATTTAAAGAATTATAAAATAAAAATTTAACGATAATATGTTTTTTGTATTGCATATATTGTTTACGGTTTTGAATAAAAAAAAATTAAGTAAAAATTTTATTTGTATTTGTATTTTTATATTTATATATTTTATTTTTTATATTTATATTTTATTTTTTATATTTATATATGTTATTGTTATCATTATATCCATTTATATGCAGAATTTATTTACATGTGTATATACTTATAGTTATGCATATACGCAATCCTAAATAGCTACTACAGCGATACTAGCTTGTCAAGCTTTGGATAGCTACCACAGCTATCCAAAGTATAGGTAATGTAACAAGTAAGCGCGCTGTTCTTACGAGAATAGCAACCCGCTGAATTTGGATTGCCAAAATAACAATCCACTGCTAACTATACAAAGGTTAGTTAGCCGTGGATAGAGGGGGCAGCTATCTAGCTCGTTGCTGCAGCTAGAAATTTTTTACAGTGTATATATGCGCAAAAACGCCAATTGTGGACGGCGATTTGGGTGACCTATCCTCAGAACAATTTTTAACTATCATAGGCTTGTAGACCTTAGAAAGATATGCCATGTAAATTTTTTTTAGATTTTTCCCCCCCTTATTTTGACCCCCATTGTATGGGGAAATTCATCATAATTTGAAATTGGGTTTTTTCAATAATTTTTTTCGGTTTTTTATAAAAACAAAATTAAAAGGATAAATAAAAAGGCATGAAAATTGGGCGAAAAGTCCATGATTTTGGCCTTTTCATTTTTTTTTTTTTTTTTTTTTTATTATTATTACAAAATAGTATTAAAAAATCGTTTTGTGACTGTTTTCGCCCATTTTTCGTGCCTTTTGATTTATCCTAGTCGTTTTTTCAGAGAACCCAACAGGTGTCAAGACGTTATCTATATAAAATTTACTCAGCTTTTCAAAAATGATAATGAAAATGAAAAAACTTCAGGGGCAAGGTCATAAATTCAGCTTTTTAAATTTTAAACATGATTTTTATAGATAAAAAAAAAATTGAGAAAAATATAAATATTTTTTTCAAAAAGCTGAGAAAATTTTACATATAAAATCATTCATCCCGAATTTTTTTTGTTTTTATAAAAAACCGAAAAAAATTATTGAAAAAAACCCAATTTCAAATTTTGATGAAATTCCCCATACAATGGGGGTCAAAATAAGGGGGGGTAAAATCTAAAAAAAATTTACATGGCATATCTTTCCAAGGTCTACAAGCCTATGATAGTTAAAAATTGTTCTGAGGATAGGTCACCCAAATCGCCGTCCTTAATTGGCGTTTTTAATTGGTGAATTTTAATAGGTAGCATTATCCTGACTCGATATTGCAGGTCGTTTATGTACCACAAAAATACATGGCAACGCCATAAATAAATAAATTGATTATTATAATTATTTTATTGATATTTTAAATTGAATTATTATTATTATTCAATAGATTGTTATTGCTAATGAAATAATAGTATTAATTAATTCATCAACTAATAAATAATATTAATATTAATTAATACTTACATTTTAGTGGGCATTGTCCAAGATATTTTACAAGACATTTAGTAGGACATTGTCCAGGATATTTTACTGGAAATTTATCAGGATATTTTATTAAACGTTTAGCACATTAATAAAATATTAATAAAATAACCGTAATTACTTTTGTTAATTGAATCGTATAAATTATAATAAATAATTTATTACAAGATAAATAATTATCGATATTGAATTAATTATCGATACAATAAATAGTTTTTCCATTCATTATTAGTTGACTATAAATAATAATATTTACATTATCATTTACGGTGAGTCTACACACAGTTTTACAATTTTTTTGTTGCTGGGAAAAAAATTATTTAAAATAAACAACCATAAGTTGTCAGCGGTGCATCATATTTCAAACTCGCGATGATTTTGTTTCAAAATAAAATACATATTTAAAATGTACTTTTAAAAAAAACAACTTGCCAGATTTGAATTGTTTACAATTTAAAATGAATTTAAAATTTAAAGAATTTTAATTTTAATTTTTAATTATTATATTAATCCTGTATTGTGGTTATTAAAACAACATTATGTAATTTTTTATTTATATTTACCAAGTATTAAACCAGCGAGTACAACACCACCAGTTTTATCACATGAAAATATTCTATTAGATAGTATTATGTATACATATAGTTAGTAATATATAATTATATTTATATTATTATTTTTTTATTATATTATTATTTATTTTATTATTTTTAATACATTTTTTTATTTCGTTTTACAGGCAATTTTACTATCCAAATGTAAACCTGTTAACAATTGTGTTATTTTATTTATTTTTTTTTTAAATTTATATTTTCAATTTTGACATGGGTTACGAAGTCCACCCAAAAATTTTTTTACACAAATATTAAATTCGTTTTTTGTGAGAATGGCATCTTGTGGAGTATTTAATCCAAGGAAGCCTAATAAATTGAAAATGAAAATAATTATTTTTTTTTAATCTAAGGTAATAGCTTTATTAAATTAGAAAAAAAAATACAAGATAACATTGATATAATTGATATAATAATTACTGTGAATAGCATCCACGACGTGTACAGGAATTGTATTATTTTCTATTTCTACCTGTGAATGTCATGCCCTGAAGATTTTCTCTTCCGATTAATGATTTTAATAACCGTCTTGTTACTTTTTTCGGTTTGTTTGACCATCATTTTTCAATTTTAAATAATTCAGCATGACTTATTTTCAAATTTCGGGTGGTAAAGATATTGATGTTGTCATGATGATTAGGATCAGGTCTGTCTGGTTGTTGTTCTTGTTCTTCTGCCGGGTATTCCACAACATGCTCTTCAACATGTTGTTGTTGTTGTTGTTGTTGTTGATGTTGATGATGATGATGATGATGTCACTGATTATGGTGGTGATGTGCACCTATTCCAGTTTGACATCCAGTTATGTGGCCATCTGTGTCCACTTGTAATGCATTGAGCCATGCTTCGTTTGCTTAAAAATTTTTATAGCTTTTTTTACAATTTTATATTGGTATTTATTTTTATTATTTATTTATTTGATAATTATAATTATCGTAGTTGACCGTGATTCAACCCAAAATATTAAAACAAATATCATAAATAACTACTTATTTGTAATTTAAATAAATTAACTTGAATGAATTAATTGATTTAAAATTTTTTTTTAAATGTGTCCATTTGTTTGGATTTTTTTTAAATAATATTTTGTTTCATGAAGTTAGCCCATATAGTCAATAAAAAAATAAACAACAAAAAGAGTAATTTTGTTTTTTTTTTTTACATCAAAATAGGTTTGAAATAATTTATTCATTTGTTTAGTTATTTTTAATTTTATAAATTATCTTTCAATGTCCTGCTAAATGTCCAATAAAATATCCTGGACAATGTCCTACTAAATGTCTTGTAAATTATCATGGACAATGTCCAGTAAAAAATCCTGGATAATGTCCTGCTAAATGTCCAAGAAAATATCCTGGACAATGCCCACTAAAATGTAAGTATTAATTAATATTAATATTATTTATTAGTTAATGAATTAATTAATACTATTGATTCATTAGTAATAACAATCTATTAAATAATAATAACGAGAACCACTGGGCGCGCTTCGCGCGCCTGTCTTTTATATTAATTAATAAATTGAATTAAATTAAAATAATTAATTAAAATGAATAAATTATTCGCCAAATAATGTATACAATAATAAGAACTATAGTTTTTATCACAAAAAAAAAATAATAACAATATCGCTTTATATTTTTTCTATTATTAATTTTTATTCAATCTTTTTTCCTTTTCATTGATCTTCATTATAATAATTAAACAATATCAACAACAGAGCCACACGAATAACAAACTATTTTTGAGAAACTTAAATTTCTTGCAACCTCATTCAACACAAAAGACATTTCTTCATGACATTTTTGTAAATGTTTAATTTGAATAATCTTTATATTACTGTTTAATTCTTCAAGACTATTTATCTTTGATGGATTAATCATTAATTTACAAAATGAGCACATAATAATTGACTCTTGTTTTTCAAAAAAACCTTTTTCACAATTTACACATGGAATTTCTAGTATTAAATGATCTATTATCCTCTGTTTCAATTCGATTATTTCTGTAACACAAAGAAAATTATGTTATCAATTCAATAATGAAGCTTCATTTCATTATACAACAATATAAAATAACCGTGCTTAGAGGCTTTAAAATCTTGTTCAATCTCGATTATTTCAAAAGATCCATATGTATTTGATTCAGTATTAAATTTTTCATTCAATAATTTTAGTAGTCCGGAATTTGTTATTAACTGATTTGAATTTTTTTCAACTACATTATTATCTAAATTTAATTTAAAAAATTCATGTCTACGTGAATATATATCCTTGAAAACTTTCTAAAAATAAATGAATTATTATTAATCAAATATAAATATACATACTAATCATAGTAAAGAGAAATTACCTTTTTCAATTCAATTGAGATGCTTTCCATTGTAAAAATAATCTTATTTTTTTTTATTAAATAAGAATGATAATTACTTTGATATATACACGTCAATCGATCTAAAATTGAAAAAACAATATATTTTCTATTTTTATTATTCCATCAGATGATTATATTTCTTTTCTTTTAATTGAACGTAATCAGAATTATTCTGTTTTGTAAGCATTTTTATGGTACTAAATATATAATTAATTTTTGTATATTTCTTTATATACATAATTTTTCACAACATTATTTTCACGCTTCTCCCCTAAAAATATTTTCAACGATTTCCAAGCTTTCACACGTGAAAATGCTACGTACAGTTGACCATGATTGAAAACATCTTTCCTAAGATCAACACCTACCATTTCAAATGTTTGTCCTTGACATTTATTTATCGTCATTCCGAATGCTATCTTGATTGGAAATTGTCTTCGTTTAAACATGAAAGGGTAAACATCTTCACAATAGAGAGTTATGCGATGTATGAATACGATATCATTTTCTTTATCACCAGTTAAAATTCTACATTTTAGAAGATTATTAGACATACTTAATATTTGTAATCTCGTTCCGTTACATAAACCTTCACTTTGACTAATATTACGTAAAAGCATGACAATACAGTGCAACCTTAATTTCAATTCGTATGGTGGAAAATTTGGTGGATTTAACGTATTTAAGTATTCTGGTAAAATATAATTATTAAGTTCTCCATTATCACAATTTTCAGTACTATCTATTCCAGTAAAAATTTTTTCGGTATCTTCGTCCAACAGTTGCACCACTCTATCATTTATGTTATCTACATCAATATGTCTGGCTGATAATACAGCAACTTTTGATAAACTTTTATACTTGCGTTCATCTATTAGTTTTTTGAAAATAACCTCTACTATATCATCATTACTATTTTCTAAATATTCTTGAGGAATTACTAAATTATCATTATTATCATTTAGTGTGCCGTTTCCAACGTCTAGTATATATTTGGCGAACTCTGATTCTTCCGGTAATGTTCTCATATTTTCTGTTAGTGAAAAAATTTTAAAATTTTCAGTACTGGCAATAATTGCCGAAAATCACCACCCATGAGCATAATTTTCCCACCAAAGGTAGTTTATTATTCATTATATCACGGCAGGTTCGATCAGCTAGTTCCAAACAGTATCTTGGTGCCATTGGTGCTTCATCACAAATTATGACATCAATGTTTCTGAGTTCTTCTGCTGCTTTTGATTGTTGTTTAATATTTGATGTTGAATCAACATACATTGGAACGGGCATTGCAAATAGATTGTGCATTGTTCTTCCTTCTGGAAGTAATATTGCCGCAATTCCTGTAAAAGCCATTGTAGCAACTTTTTTTCCATTGCTTCGTAATAAGTGATATATTGTGCTGTAGACATATGTTTTTCCTGATCCACCCGGTCCATCAATGTAAAAGCATGAATTCAAATTATCTTTTCTACATGATAACGCTTTATCCATTATTTCATCTACTATTATTTTTTGTTTTATATTCAAGGTTTTGTATTGATTCAAACCTATTTCTGAGTGGTTTTGTGAAACAATTTCTTCGTTATTCAAATTACTCAGAGATTCAAATTCTTCTAATGATTGCATTGTTAGAAATTTACTGATATTTGATTTTTCTTTTTCAAGAAGCTTAACTATTTCATGATATAATTTTGTATGCGATTGAGATAAACTATATTTTTTCTTAAAGTCATCTGACATTGAATCTTTATGCCTTTCCCAAAGTATTTCTGGTTTCACTGGACTACAATGTATTAAAATTCGTACAAATAAGTGTCTTAATTGTTTAAGCATCATCCACACTTCTCCTTCTGTCATTGCTCGATCCCATTCTTCATCATCTTCAACCAAACCTAATGTTAGGCACGCACTTCGATAAGTATTGTGTATAACTCCATTGATAGTTCTAATATTTTCAAAACTCGTCGCTTCTTTCACTTTTAGTAGCAGCAACCTTAGATGAAATAATTCTAGTTGACTTGGGCTAATAGAATACATTCTTCCTATTACATTAAACTGTTGTTTACGCGGTTGCCATGTTCCATTTTGAGCTGAAGATTTCTTGAAAACATAATGTTCCGGAATTTCAGCATACGTATACATTCTTGCCATCGGATCACGCTGATTTATCGCAAAATAATCCATAAGCATTGTTTGCTGGTTCATTATCATATGGATGGTCTCTTCTACTTCATCATTCAGGGTTATTGTTTGCTGATTTGATAAATGTACCGGCAAGCGTGTAATAGAATGACTTTTTTCTTGTAAAGGTCTCCCATAAATTCTATCACATGCTTCTACTGGACTAACGTACCGAGTCT
Organism: Lysiphlebus fabarum; assembly: GCA_011426435.1. Lineage (NCBI taxonomy): Eukaryota > Metazoa > Arthropoda > Insecta > Hymenoptera > Braconidae > Lysiphlebus > Lysiphlebus fabarum. The sequence goes on along the minus strand of WSYQ01000326.1, from coordinate 13,546 downwards.
CTATATGATTCACAATTTCATCATGATTAATATTGTTGATGGATGAAGTGTTATCTTCAGCAGTAGAATTAGTTACAACTATAGAAGCTGCATCATGTCCTTTATATATATATATTTATATAAATACTTGATTGCTTTAATACTTGACACTATTTCTACATTGATGTGACATTTAAAAATTAATGATAACATAAGGAACAACATATTGGTTATCAGTAATATTTCCATTTTCACGTTCGAAAGCACCAGTATTTCTACGACGATAAGTCGGGTATCCATTTTCATCTATTAATGTATCATTCTGGAATTTTTTTGGAAAATTTTTAGAACAGTTACCTTTTTCATTTTTACACCAATCACCACATGGCCCATGTATCATATTCTTCATTACTATATTATGAATTTTAGGACTCTCTATGGGATCAGGAATTTCTGCTGAAATATATTTATCCACAACATTTGAAGTTGTAATTTTACAGTTTTGTTTTAGGGTAAATAAAGCATGAACATGTGGTAATCCTCTTTTCTGATATTCTACAACATAAACATATGCTTGTATTTCCCCAAAAAGTTTTTCTTTCACTATTTTATTTATTAATTCATTCTTTTTTATTTCAAAAACACGTGATACTATGTCTGGTCTATCAGAAGCTGTTTGAGCCAATAACAAATTTTCTTTAATTTCTCGCCAATTTGGATTACATGTCATAGTTATGAATAAATCAGGTTTTCCGAATTTCTTTTCGATGGCCATCGCATCTTGATAATACTGAAGCATGTTACGTGGAGATCCTGTGAAAGTCGATGGTAAAATTACCATTTTTCCTACATTTACTTTAGATTCATTTGCAACAGTTTTTAAATGATCAATTAATCCTTGATAAGTATCAGCTCGAATTTTTTTTTGATTTAACCTGCAAAAATTCATTCTATCTTTTTCAATTTTTACATAATTATCAACCACCCATTGCTGAAACAGTCTTCCACCCATTAAAAATATGTTACCGTTTCGAGATGCCATTCTGTATTTTATGTAAGCAGCACGTGAAACTCTTTTTGATCTCGTAACACACGGAATATCTCTATGCCATCCTCTCGTACCAAAAGGATAAAACAGTGGATAAATCCATGGTTCTACATTTGGGTCCATATTACTAACATACTCAACTTTTTTCGTATTTTTATTATGTATCGTCACATATGACTCTGGAATATCTCCATTAGCAGTTGTAGTAAAAATCGCTGCAACTTCATTTATTTTTTGCACATTATATCGTCTTGCATCCATACCAGGTCTATTAGAAAATATTAATTGCATTTCTTCTTGACCTTCATTAATTGTTTGCTGCAATTCTTCATGCATCATTCGATATGACTTCGCAAACAAATTAACCTCACAAAGAGTATTACCTATAGCATTAATAATTTTCGTATTCAAATTATCTTTGTTTAATTGTGACCGAACGTTAGTTGCTTCATTCTGATCAACAATTAAAAGTTGACCAAATGAAGGAATATCATCTCCACTTGGATACAAAGATGTATTAATTTGATAATATATTTGGCCATGGATTTTGAAGCAATAAGGACCTGGTCGATTATGGAAATTTACTAAGTTCGCATTAAAAGATGCAAAAGCAAAGGCATTATTATAAGATCTTATTCGTTCATGGAAATTTTTTGAAAAATTGTGAGAACGGTTAAATTAATCTTTTATTAAACGTGGTGGATCAGGCAATGGTTCAAGATTCACTTCACCATGACTACAACAATCATTGAATGTTTTTTTATTATTTACTTCTTCTACTTTGAAATGTTTTGCACTGCAATGTTGACACAAAATATTTATTTTTCCAATATAATGCTCTTGAATATCTTCAACTTGAATATTAAATCTTTCAGATTCTGATTGCGATGCCAGTTTTTGTCTACGCTCTTGAGCTTGAGCTACAGTATTTCTCACACGTTTTAATCTTTGAAATTCTCTTTCATCTTCCACAGAACGTTTAACCCTAGTTGCAGGCATTTTTTAGGTTGATCTTAATAATTCTTGAATTTGTGCAAATTTGAACAAATTTTACCCTCTACTTCAAGTAAAAGAAAATACATTTTTGTCTTACACCCCCTGTGAGCCTGAGAATGTCATGTAAAATTTATATACACTAAAATTTAAGATTTTCACTTGTCAATATACAGGTGAACAGGGTTGTTAATGTTTAAAACATCCTTAGTTTTATCCATTTGTATAAAACGTCGCCATCTAGTGGCGAAATTGGGAACTGCTACCAAAACAAACAAACGAACCTAAATAAATTTGTTGTTATTAATATGTTTTTTTTTAAATATATGATCATCAAATTTGTTCATAAATAAATGATATAAATATTATGTTTATAAATTTTATAAACTTGTTATTATTAATGTTTATTAAATAAACAACAATTGTTTGACAGGTTAGGAGTGTAAGTATAGTCGGTAAGAGGGAAAGTTTGAGCCTACGAGAGATCAGGTGGGTTTTATCCGTTTTATCCGTTTTATCCTGTTTTAAACGTTTTAAACGTTTTATCCATGGATAATTGTAAACAACTCAAAAACCCTCGATTTTAACAACCCTGCAGGTGAATATTTGAACTTGAATTTGATTTTGAACAACATTCTCTGGCTCAGAGGGGGAAGGGGTATAACAAATCAAATAAATCAAACTCTCTATTTCAAGTAAAAAAAATACATTTTTGTTTTACACTCCCTGTGAGCCAGAGAATGTCATGTGAAATTTATATACACTAAAAATAAACCTAAGATTTTCACTTATAAATATACAGGTAAATATTTAAACTTTAATTTTATTTTGAACAACATTCTTTGGCTCAGAGAAAGGGGGGGGGGTGAGAGAGTATGACAAATCAAACAAATTTAAAGCTATATTTTAAGTAAAAGAATATACGTTTCAGTTTCATCCCCTGTGAGCCAGAGAATGTTATGTGAAATTTATATGCACCTTAATTTGAAATTTTCACTTTTAAATTTACGGGTAAATATTTAAGCTTTAATTTTATTTTGAACGTATATTTTTAACCTTGAGTCATATCAATTTTTCCCAACAATTTTCTGGCTCAGAGAAGATGAGAGACAAATTAAAAAAATTTGACTATATCCAAGGTAAAAACTTGGTATGAATAAATTTTCCACGATTATTTTTTTAAAAATAAGTAACACTACTTAGTTTATTTTAATGAGGTTACACTTTCAATTATAAATCCAGATTTTGAATATACAATTTATAATCTATTTTTTTTTTTGACTTTTCAATCTTGACTATATACTTTTACTTTTTGTTTTTAATTATCGAGTAATATATTATTATATTAGTTCACAAATTAATGACACAATCTGTCTTATGACACAATCAAAATAATGTTAATATTTTTATTATTCATAATAAATTGAAAACAAAAAAAGTTTAATATGAAGTACTCAAAAAATCAACACGACATATATTTTTAAAATAATATTTATTTATGAAACAAAACAAATTAATATGGAAATTATATAATCTTCAAGTCAGAAATCTTCAGTTAAAAATTATATTTAGCATTTTTTTTTTTTGGATAAATTTTTTTTTGCAATATTTGTTTTCGAGGGTTCTTCTTCAACTTTCATTTGCAAGCCTGAATTGGATGATTCACCAACTTCACCACCATTCACTTCTAGAGATAAATTATTATTATTACCGATTTCAAGACCATCAATTTCATCAATTTTTCGTTTAGCTTCAATTATTGGATGGTGTCCTTTTTTTATTTTATCTTTTTCTAATGTAGGATCATTTCCAATAATTTTTATGTCCTCCATTTTTTTTACAACAAAATAAAAATTATTTTTGTCCATTTTTCTCTGTATTTTTAATAATGCACCAGATTTTAAATTTTCATTTGCGATATAGTCAGTAATGTTCACAGCTAAACGATAAAACCTATCGGTCACTTGTCCTTGACCACACTTTGAACGATTAAATTGGACTTCCCTGAATGGCTGTCTTATATAGCATTCAAATTCTAAACAAAATGATATTTATTATTATTATTATTATTACTATTACTATTATTATTAATATTACCGACGTTCCCATGTTGAAACATGACTTGTGAGAGGTCTATTAAACGATATACTGTCATTGATGAACCCTTATCCCGATTATCTGGATTATGATTCCCTAAAATCGTTATTTGACTCGTCGTTTGAACGTGAAATTCCAGAAGATGAACGGCTGGATCACGATAGGTAGCATTGGATATTTTTGCAGTTCCACCAACTATTTCTATGATGTTATTTTTTTTAATTTTCGGCTCCCAACTTTCTGCCATTATACCCCTCATTATTATTTTCATCCTTGTGTTACTATCATTATTTAAATCAAACTTAAAAAGTTTATTCTGATTTGAATTTACTGATTTTATCCCATGAATTGCATCAACAAAACCGGTTACAGTACTACATTATAAAGAAAGTAATTAATTATTTTTTAATGGTTATATGGTTATGGTTATATATATTCTATTTATTTTGTAAATAAAAAATTGTATAATCAATGTACTCATATATGCACTTACAGATTCTTTTCTAAATTTTGAAATCCATTGATTTCTTCGTCTGCTGTAAAATCTGTAAAATCACTCATTATAACTATAATTATTCCACCAATAGTTTATTTAAATTATTCAATCAATAATTTATTCACAATTATTTAATCAATGATTTTTATTGTATTCGATTAAGTCTTCTTTATGTCAAATAAAATTTATAGACTGAAAAAAATTTGAAAAAAAACAAAGCAATTTGTTGACTTCAATAACAACAAAAAGAATTCAAAAAGACATGAGAGTGAGAGAGATAAACAAAATAAAAGTTCATTTATTTATTTCAAAATAACAACAGATCGAAAAAATTATAAATGATGTAAGAGTGACAGAGAAAACAAAATGACCAATCAAATGTTCGGAAGATCGATGACAACTGTCCTTTTTATATAAGGATAATTCAATTTAAAATATCAATAAAAATAATTATAATAATAAATTTATTTATTTACGGCGTTGCCATGTATTTTTGTGGTACATAAACGACTTGCAATACTGAGTCAGGATAATGCTACCTATTAAAATTCACCCTATATACATATTATAATATATGAGCTGTCACAAATATGGCTTCTTTGCATTTGCATCAAATATAGAGACAGAGAGATACGCGGTTAGTTCACGGCAATGTCGCAAAGTAAAACAATTCCCGAGCCGATAACTGTTAAGGCAAGCTTGATTTGACTGCCAATCTTGATCAAGACTTGATCAATGTTGCCTTAACTCAGGAAACCTGATCAAGTATTGTTCAAGATTTGATCAATATGCTTGATTGAGGCCGTCTTGATCAAGATTGGATCAAGAAAGCTTTAACATATTTTGACTAAGACTATCTTGATCAAGAATGGATCAAGAACACTAACACATCTTGACTAAGTCTATCTTGGTCAAGACTGGATCAAGAAAACTTTAACTTGTTTGTATTAAGGCCGTCTTGATCAAGACTGGATCAAGAAAACTAACACATCTTGACTAAGTCTATCTTGGTCAAGACTAGATCAAGAAAACTTTAACACATCTTGACTACGTCTATCTTGGTCAAATATCTTATATTATCTTATATCTTATTCTTTCTAATATCTATCTTATATCGTTCTGGGTTGAACCTTAAAATCGTTATTATTTTTTTTATTTATGATTTACTGCGCAATTGGGTAATTAATTTATTCAATTATTCATTGAAAATAATCAATTAAAATTATTTATACTGTTTACTAAATCAAACAATTTCCTATCAAATAGAGTTATCATTTTAATTTTTTCATTATTCTGCCAGCTAACTATACGTCTTATTTTTAACAACAATTACTCAATTAACTATTGTTTACTAAACTCTAATTTTCATTTACTAAAATTGACTAAATTCTAATATATTCAGCAGACCAGAAATTAGGCCATTACCAAATTTTTGCCAGCCAAGTATATTAAGCCCTATCATAGTTAGGGAGCCCATCGTGCTTTTACTTACCTCATCGCATCACGAGCTGAAATAGGTTAATTTGACTTGTCTTGGCGAGTACAATAAGCAGTTTCAGTGGCCGACCATTTGGGTGGAAAGACAAGTGGCGGCCAGCGGTCAAAGTGGGTGTATGAGGTATGAAAATTTACCTCATTGCATCACTCGTGGAAATAGGCCCGATCGATTGGTATTGATGCCCTGAACACGAAAATAACAATGGCCGACCATTTGGGTGGAAAGACAAGTGGCGGCCAGCGGTCAAAGTGGGTGTATGAGGTAAGTAAACTTACCTCATTGCATCACTCGTGGAAATAGGTCCAATCGCTTGGTATTGATGCCCTGAATACGAAAATAACAATGGCCGACCATTTGGGTGGAAAGACAAGCGGCGGCCAGCGGTCAAACTAAACTTACCTCATCGCATTAAAGTGGAAATAGGTCCAATCGATTGGTATTGATGCCCTGAATATAAAAATAACTATGGCCGACCATTTAGGTGGAAAGAAAAGTGGTGGTCGACGGTCAAAGTGGGCGGCCAACGGTCAAACTGAACTTACCTCATCGCAACACGATTTAAAATAGGTCCAATCGATTGATATTGATGCCCTGAATATAAAAATAATAATGGCCGACCATTTAGGTGGAAAATTTTTGATGGCCGACCAAAAAACTTCAAAATTTAAAAAAAAAAAAAGTTTTTTGGTCGGCCATCAAAAATTTTCCACCTAAATGGTCGGCCATTATTATTTTTATATTCAGGGCATCAATATCAATCGATTGGACCTATTTAAATCGTGTTGCGATGAGGTAAGTTCAGTTTGACCGTTGGCCGCCCACTTTGACCGTCGACCACCACTTTTCTTTCCACCTAAATGGTCGGCCATAGTTATTTTTATATTCAGGGCATCAATACCAATCGATTGGACCTATTTCCACTTTAATGCGATGAGGTAAGTTTAGTTTGACCGCTGGCCGCCGCTTGTCTTTCCACCCAAATGGTCGGCCATTGTTATTTTCGTATTCAGGGCATCAATACCAAGCGATTGGACCTATTTCCACGAGTGATGCAATGAGGTAAGTTTACTTACCTCATACACCCACTTTGACCGCTGGCCGCCACTTGTCTTTCCACCCAAATGGTCGGCCATTGTTATTTTCGTGTTCAGGGCATCAATACCAATCGATCGGGCCTATTTCCACGAGTGATGCAATGAGGTAAATTTTCATACCTCATACACCCACTTTGACCGCTGGCCGCCACTTGTCTTTCCACCCAAATGGTCGGCCACTGAAACTGCTTATTGTACTCGCCAAGACAAGTCAAATTAACCTATTTCAGCTCGTGATGCGATGAGGTAAGTAAAAGCACGATGGGCTCCCTAACTATCATGTCCCCTTAAGGCGACATGCAAGACGATTCTGCATTACCACCTTGAAAATTTCAAACCCAGTTTTCTCGAAAACTAATGAACGAAATTTCTTGAAATTTAAACTGTGAATAAAGTAGACACTACCGAAGAAGCTCCAACTCTTAGTTTTTCGAAATTCGAAAATTTTTTTTTGAGTCTAGAAATTTTGGAAAATTTTCAAACCCAGTTTTCTCGAAAACCACGTGTTGAAAAATTCTAAAAAATTAACTGTATATCTATTTTATGGTTCTTAAGAAGCGCCAACTTTTATTTTTTAAAAATTCAAAAAATTAAAAAACAAAAAAAAATTTTGGAAAATTTTTAAACCTATTTTTCATGGTACAATGGTACAATGACTATTAAAAAACGTGCTAAAGTTGTTGATTCATTTAATAATCCATCAAGTAATAAATTTATATTCATGCTTAGTACATCAAATAAATCTATTATTTAAATAATGTAACATTAAATAAAACGATCGTTTCAATGAACATTTAAATAAAATAAATAAATAAAATAATTATTTCAATAAAAAACTAAAATTTCAATAAACATTTAAATAATGTATAAATAAATAAAATAGATAAATAAATTTATCATTTCAATTAATACATTCAAATAAAATAAATAAATAAAATAAACATTTAAATAAAAATAACATTACATAAAATAATTATTCAAATAGACATTAAAGGCTGTATCACAATTCTGCGACAAACGTGACGTCACATGAAGTAAACATATATATGTAAACTGTGTCTTTATCTGACAAGATAACCTTAAAGAAAAACGTCATTGGCTCTTGGCAATATTGTCAATATATATTATAATTTATTAATAAAACATTATTATTAAAAAATTCAACATATAAAAAATAGTAATAATATCAATAATAATAATAATAATAATATTAAAATTAATAATAATAGTAATAATAATGAAAAAGTCGACCTAGTTATTTGACATATATTAAAATGATGAGCAAAAAAAGGTCAGTATTAAAACTTTAAGATTTTTTACAAAAAAAATTTTTTTATAATAATGTGCAAAATGCACAAATAAAATTAAAAAAAAAAAACAGTCAGTAAAATACTGACAATAAAAATAAATAAAATAATTGTCATTTGACAATTACAATAAATTGTTTTCTTTTTTTATAATAATAATAATTATAAAAATGTGCAAAATGCACAAATAAAATGTTCAATAAAATTGAAAAAACAGTCAGTAAAATACTGACAATAAAATAAAATAAAATAATTGTCATTTGACAATTACAATAAATTGTTTTTTTTTATAATAATAATAATAATTATAATAATGTGCAAAATGCACAAATAAAATTAAAAAAAAACAGTCAGTAAAATACTGACTAAGTAATTATTACAATAATATTCTAATTATTACAATAAAATAATTGTAATTTAGTCATTATTGTAAATGCATTTTTTTTGTTATTATAATAATAAAATTATAATTTTAAAATATCGTCTGAAATGCTCAAATAAAATTTCTTAAATAAATTTTAAAATTTTCTCGGTAAACTGCCGAAAAATAAATTCAAAAAATAGTCAAATCTATTTCTATGATATAATCATATTATTATAACAGTCTAACTGTGCGAAACGTACAGAAAAAATTATTAGACTTTAAATTACTATTACCGATCGGATAGATCTGTTTTACCGATCGAAGTATAGGTCTCTGGTGACCAGAGACCTATAGATGGAGCGCACGGCAACCCGAGATAAGGCAGAATCGTCTTGCATTTCGCTTTAAGACAAAACAGTTTCTGGTGACCAGAGACCTATAGATGGAGCGCGCGGCAACCCGAAATAAGGCAGAATCGTCTTGCATTTCGCCTTAAGACAAAACAGTTTTAAGAAACAATTTGCTAAACTGTAGCAATTTTTTTTTTCAGTGTAGTTACTAAACCTATGCCCAACGCGCGCGACTATTTCGACAAACTGAAATTTTAAAAAAATTTTGTTCACATAGGTTACGAAGCGATCCATTATGGAATGAATAATTCGCTAAAGTAACTATTATTATTAGTCAATTTTTAAAGGTTTTATGCATTTGTTTATAACTTTTTTTGTTTAAATAATTTTTTTTGTTGTTATTTTTGAGGTAAAAATTCCGAGATTGGTGTTAAAAATTATATCGCGTCATTCTTTATATTATAGAAAAATTTTTACAATAATTCAACAAGTAATTGAATCCGTCTTTTTTTGAAAAAAAAAAAAAAATCAAAGTTGATCAATAATTGAATTCGTGGTTTATTTTTAATATTAATTTTTGATAAACAATTTATATTGTTGTTATTTTTCAAGTAAAATTTTTTTTTCCATAAATAATATCCATTCTCTTTAAACAAAAAAAAAAACAATCAAAATTGATTAACTTTTGAAGATATAATTTAATTTTTAATATTAATCTTTAATTAATATTTCATATTGTTGTTATTTTGCAAGTAAAAATTTTTTTTTTCCATAAACAATAAAGTTTGTATCCATTCTCTTTAAACAAAAAAAAAAAAAACAAAATCAATCAATTATTGAAGTTATAATTTAATTTTACGGAGGCTAGGAGCCGAAAGGCTCAGCCGTAGTATTGGATTTATATCCCAAAAAATTATAATGTTTATAACTTTTGAAATAATTGTCATAGAGACTTCGGGTTTGGCTCAAAACAAGCGTCTCGGAAAACTCTATCGCCCTTAATAGTAAGAACATAATCTATTGAGTCGTTTTTTTGAAAAAGCTATTTTTGTCACAAAAAAATGAAAAAAAAAATTTTTTTTTTTTTTTTTCGAAAAATACTATTTTTATAGAAAAAAGTCATTTGAAAAAGTTGTAGAATTTTGAAAAACAAATTTTTTAAGCCTAATATGAAACCTCTGCGACTGTTCTATATTGAGTTATAGCTTGCGCCGTAATGTTTTTTTTATATAATCAATGGGGTGCTATAAAATGGTGATAGAAACTTCGTGTTAGGCTTAAAACACGTGTATTTGAAAAATCTATCACCTATTATAATTAGCTTTGATCTAGAAAACATATTTTCAGAAAAAAATTGAAAAAATCGATTTTTTTTTTTTTTTAAATTTAAATTTTAAAAAATAGAAAAAAAGTGACTGAACCGATAATCCTCTTTCTCTAGAGGGGCGATAGAGTTTAAAGAGACGCATTATTTGAGCCTAATACGAAGTCTCTACTACAATTTTTAAAAAAGTTATGGATCATAAATGTTTCTAGTAATTTTTTAAAAAAGCTCTAACTTTTAAAAAAATCGTCATAGATACTTCGTATACGATTCAAAAAGCATGTGTGGTAAAGTTCTACAATTTTTATTTGAAACATTTTTCAAAAAAAATTCTATTTTTCATAAAAAAATAGAAAAAAAAATTTTTTAAATATTCTTGTTATTTTATTTTTAAAAATAGAAAAAAATTGGCTGTTGGAATTAGGATGAATCGCTTGAGAGGCGCTAGAGTTTTAAAAACCACGTTTTTTGAGCCTAATTTGAAGTCATTCTGTTAATTCTATCAAAAGTTATGGCTTTACAAAGCTCTACGAAAGCTAGGTGCCGGAAGGCTTAAAACGTTGTATTGAATTTTTTATTATTATTTTTTTCATTTATTATTTTTTTTTATTTTTATTGATAATTTTTTTTTTTTTTTCAATGATTTTATTGTTAATGAACAATTAAAATTTATTCAACAAATAAAATTCAACACGGCCCTAGCCGAAGTATTGAAAATTTTTAATTTTCAAAGGTAACGTGGGCCACACGCCCAAACAAACGTTACCAGATCTTTTTTAATATTTATTTTTTATAAACAAATCAAATTATTGTAATTTTTTGAGTAAAAAATTTTTTCTTCAAACCATGTATTAGTAAGAATCGGTGCCTTTTGAACAAAAAAAAAATTTTTGAAATCGATCGATTATCAAAGTTTTTATTTATGTTTTAATAATAATTTTTCAATAAAAAATTCTGTTTTGTTATTATTTTTCAAGTAAAAAATTTTTTTTTCTTTATAATATAAGAGTGTCAACTTGCCTTTTTTAAACAAAAAAAAACTTTTTCAAATCAATCAATTATTGAAGCTATTATCCAATTGTTAATTTAATTTTACAATAAATAATTGCTTTTGTTATTATTTTTTGGCCACGTGCACGGAAAGCCAATTCAAATCAATTATCGTTTCAAGTTTTTTTTTTTTTTCGACGTCATCAGATTAACGCCTGAGTTAAGATGATAATTATCTACAACTTTAAAAATTAATAACTAATTTACGGTTGGTTTAGAAAAATTTATTTGAACTACCCCCTCCTAAAAATTTTTTATTTATAATTTTCATATAAATTTTTTTTTCTCTATCTCTAACAGGAACCGCGAAATCAACGAATTTTTTTTTATTTATTATTTTTTACCTCTTTCCGCCGAGGTTAGAATTTTTTAAATAATTTTTTTGAAATCGCGAGGGTCGAATTAGTTTATAATAATTTTTTTTTAAAAAATGTAACCAAATTTAAAAAATGCTCATTTAATACTCTATATACCCGGTAAGTCTCGCGCTGGGAAAAAATGAGCCGAGACTCTACCGAGTCTCTTGATATTGTCGTTACAATTATTTAAACGATTATTAATTATAAATTTTCATTTATGTTATTAATACATATTGAATATGTATATTACTCGTCACATGTTAAAGTTTTGTAAACAAAATTAATTATTAATTCTGAACAAAAAAAAATGATAACAATGTTTCAAAATGATAAAAAATGATTCAACAATGAAAATAGAAAATTGACAACAAAACATAGCTAATTTCAATAACATTAGATTGATACATATTTTGATGTCGAAATTAAATCAACGAAATACTGATTGATTAAATTGAATTAAAAAATAACAACAATGAATAAAGTTAAGGTTGTTTTCCGAAACCAAGGTAGAATGAATATTTGTGCTTAAAAACGCTATATACCGTAACGTTATATTTTATGTCCGGGTCCCCAAGATTTTTGTGCTGCTACTGATTGAAATATTGACTACTGTAGTATTAGTGTATATACATTTATTTTATTATGAAAAAAGGATTCTAAACAATGATCAATATATTATTTATTTTGTTTTTCAATTTTTGTACACTTGTCTTCATAAGGATTTTGATATTTACAAAAACAAAATATTTCGTTTGATTTACTTCTTTTTTCAGTATTTATATTATGTCCAAGATCATGGCCTTCAATACAATTACCACAAGTTTTTAGAGTAAAATGAAGCTTTCGAGTATCAATTAGACTTGAGTACTGATTGGATTTCTTATGTTGTTATTATATCATAAATAGAAAAGCCTTGCACCAACTGAAATTTTTATTGTTTTTTCGAATCAATCTGATCATCACAATTATTTTATCATCAGAAATTTTCTTTATATAATATTTTAAAAATTATAATATTCTATTTTGTAAATTTTCAAAACCATTAATATTTTTATTTTTTTATAAACTGATGTGAATTATCTCGATTAATTTCTAAACTCTTTTGACTTAATAATGGTATTATTTAATGATAATAATAAGTCAATTATTCTGATTAATGAAATCATTTTCTCGTCCATGACTCGTATAAATGTTAAACATCTTACAGTAGTTTTAGTAAATAAATAAATATTAACCTTCTATGTTTACTAGATTGAATAAAACAAATAACATTTTTTGGAAATTGTATCTGTTAAAAAAAAAAAAAAAAAAAACAAAAATTAAATCAAGATTAAAGTTGTTTCCCAAAACCAACCCGAGTAGAAATTCAGATAGGGATCGGGTCAGGATCGGATCAGGGTAACCTGATTTCAAATCCGGCCCGGATCAGGCATCTAGATCCGAATCAGATCCAGATGTAATGTTTTTTCGTAAGGTTTGGATCAGCATCAGATCAGGCTAGCCTAATGTTAACGTCAGGAAAAAGTAAGGATACATGATCCGAAACGGATCAGGATACTGGATCAAGTCCTGGTCAGGACATCGGAT